>PVHY01002005.1:33994-52639 GCA_004024945.1 Uropsilus gracilis
GGGGGATGCTTTCTCCGGAACATATCTTCCTTCTGAAAAGTTTCAGTCTCTCTTTTCCTTTCCACTCCTACCCCTGAAAGCAGCGCTAGAGAAGCGAAGGTCAGGGAGGGAAGCAGAGAGGTGGCAGGAGGGCTGCGGGTCCGGGCAGGGCCGTAGGTTGCTGGGGCGCGCCCTGACGGCTGCTGCCAGCAGAGGGCAGCAAAGCACGCCCCGCCGAGGGGCCCTGGGCGTATTGTGGCCGGTGGGACCGTGGAGCTGCTCTTCTGCCGTTTGCTGCCGGACTCGCCCGAGCGCTTTGGTGCACCGCAGAACTGGCCAATGGCCGTACGTGGGTCAAGTCAGTGAGGTCGCAGCGGACCTGGGCCGGCTGGGTCTGACAAGAAACAAATGAAGTCAGAACCAACACTGTCAATAGAAAGAATGTGAGCCGCACAGAGTATCTGAAGTCTTCTAGAACCTGCCCTTAAAGAACATCAAAAGAAGAAAAGAAATGTAAGCAAATCTTACATAATTAAAAAAAATCATTTTTGAAAAAGGAACATCAAAAGAGGGGTGATATTCGCTTCAGTGATACCTGTTTCACCAGAAATAGTTAAGGTAGAATCGCTTCACAGTGTGATCAATATGAAATTATCAATAAGCTCATTTGCAGTCTTTCTGGAATCCGGTCAGGGGACAGATACTGGCATTTTCGCACATGAACAAATATTCACCACATTTCTGCCCACAACTGTTCTACCTCCTGCATTCCAGGACTGGTTTGGAGGCAGGAGACAAGCACCCCACCCCCACCCCCCAGCACAGTACTTGACACTGAGGACCTGGGTCGCAAGTAGTGGGGGGACCGCTGGGAACAGAATCTCCCAGGTGGCATGGCCCCGGATGTGGCAGGTTGAGAAGCAGGTTGAAGTGGATCGGGAGACAAATCCTGTGACTCACCCTGGGGGAGCAACATAGTGACAGTTAAGTCAGAGTTGGTTTTGTTTTGATTTTCCTCCTCATTATCATTTCCAGGTTTTCTTAGAAGTTGTTTGAAACGCATATCTGTTTGGTCTGGAGAAAGAAAATCTGGCTGAGGTGAAAATCCCCGAGCTAGCGCTCAGGATCCTTGGAAAGGCAAGCCAGTGTGTCACCTGCCGGCTGCCACAGCTCTGGCCTTCAGGCCACCCTACCCTGGCCTTTTACCAAAGGTTGGACCCACCACATTCAAGGTCTCTTATTCCCCCAGCAGTGCCATTCTAGGTTAATGCTATTTTGGGAGTTGCTTCTTCATTTCAGTGTGAATTTCCTCATCTTTCTGCACAAATTGAGTGAAATCCTTAGTGCATTTTTCCCTTAGATGGATGGAAGCTAAAAGAGAATGGAAGGCCTCCAGCTGTTTGAGGCTCTGTCCTCAACGACAATCAAAATTCTCCATCTTTTCTTGTTCTTGGCACTTTCTGATTGAAATAAGATTCCAGCATTTATCTGCACCTGCAATTTTGACAAGAAAGGAAAATTTAAAAGACAAGTGAAAGAATTCTCTGAGGGAAGTCAGTGAGTCCACAGTAGTCAGACGCCTGTGAATCTTTTTGCATTCCTCCGTCAATTAAGCTACAGTCACATATTGGAGAGCAGAGCTTAAGTCTGTGAGTAGAAATGCAAAAATGTGCGTGGATCGGTAGCAGGAACCTTCCTTTGGAGCAAATACTACTTGGAGAGCAGCTGATGATCCATTTGGCATTGAAATGGAGAGGATTTTGAGTCAAAGAGGCACTTTAAATTATAGATTTGAGTTTAGTTGAAGGTCAAACTTACCTTGCATGAATAAAATCTTCAGAGATTTTGGAATATACTCAGAAAATGCAGGTTATCTTAAGTACATGAGTATTTCCTTCAGGGAATAAGAGCAGTTTAATATTGCCCTCTGCATAATTATTGATCCTATGCAAAGCAGATGCCGAGAAAGAAGGCAGAGTAGCAATCTAATGCCCATTTTGGTTCTCAGTAACTACAATATGAGTTTAGACAGGATGTTGCCTTGAGACCTGGGAAGATGAGTAAGATAATTTGATAGTGGTTGGTAATTTTATTGTGATGTAATAGATGGCAAAAATGACCCATGGAGAGGAGAAAGATTATTTACCTAATCCCACTTGACATAACTAATCTCCTGTCTCCAGGGAGTTGGGGACCACTTGGCTATCGGAATGGGTGTGCCACCTACCTTAAAGCTTCCTGGTAACCCTGATGAGCAGGAATGTGTAGTGAGTTACAAATTCATCACTTGGGAGGGAGAAACGTGTTGAGCTCTCAAAGGAAACTGGGACATTCATAAGGAAGTAGTTTAAACATTAAAACTAGTTGATTCATGGTTGTAATATTCTTCTCAAGCTACTGGTTCACATTACAGGTTAGTGATTAGGATTTAGGAAAGTGGAAATACACTTTAGAGGTTTGCAAACCTGTTAATATGAATTAACTTCTTTCCCCAACTCCTCACCCTAATGCTAATTTAAAGACTATGTTTTTTCCCCCTTGGTTTGCTGTGCTAATTGGATTACAGATATAATCCCCCTCCTATAAAAAGTAATCTCTGAGGTTTTAGAATGTACGTTCTGCTGCATTTTGTGGGATTATCTCTCAAAGGCAACAGATTAGAAGCACTGGTTGGTGCAAATAAAGTGAAGTTAGTGCTGTAATCCCTTCCAGTGAAGATAGGCCTGGGAGATTTTGGGGTCATAATGAGGGAAAGGATGCTAGATTAACAGTTTGAACACCTGCATCCTAATCTCAGTATTGCCACTAGTTAGTCATGTCAAGTCAATTTATGGCAAGCTGTTTTACTTCTCAGAGACTCAGTGTTCTCTGTAAAATGAGGAGCTAGTATTAGATCAACATTTCTCAAAACTCAGTCCAAGGAAAACTTGTGCTTCAAAGAGTAGATATTCCATGAATGAGGAGCTAGAAATCAAGATGAGGGAAACCTCATCTCCCTCTTGCCCACCACAATGCCACTTAGCATATAATAAGACTCTTGTGGTAAAGAAACTCCTTTATGGATATTCTTGTGTGTACAAACATACATGTTGTATATTATAAATGTATTTTTATTTTATTTTTGACTGAAGATTTTTTTTTATAGTTTAGAGGTTTTCTGTCTTTCTTTTTAGTCCTGCCATGCCATGAGTTCCCATGGAACAGTGAACAGCTCTGGCCCCTTCCATTTCCCCTCACAAAGTGTACTACCCAGGGTGGGGCAGGCTGACATCTTGTTTGATCTTTCTTCTCGGCATCCTTCTCTCTCTTTTTTTCTTTAAAACCGCTTTTTAAAATTATTATATATATATTATTATATATACATATATGTATATATATGTGTGTGTATATGTATATATATATATTTTTTTTTACATCATCATATTCTCTGGGGTTCTCCCACCACTGTGTCACCTGTGAACCATCATCTTGGTCTTTTGTGCTTATCCCTTCCCTGATTTCCCTCCTTCTTCCCTCCCCTTCCTTTCCCTGTTTTTCTATCTCATTTTCCTTCACATGTTTCAGGAAGCTATCTCACCTTTTTGAGTGCTTAATATGTTCAACATAGACATTAATTCTTTTGGCAAGAAACTTGTCCTTTACTTTTACAAACAACTGCATGCTGAGTGACATTGCAGGCCCTCTGGTTTTGTCACAGGGACACTTGGGGTGAGCATTCTTTTTTGAACAGTGTCTTTCCTTTGATGTCTCAGTATCGCCTTTCTTATAGCTTCACATGTATGTGGCCAAACCAAACCACATTTTCTAAAAGGCCTGGAGAATACTCTTTCCTCTTGTGTTGAGCAATTTTGCTGAATTGCTGAGAGATGGGAGTTCCTGCTGAAAGGAACTTTCAGGGCACAGGGGGACATTTTCTCACCCCATCTGGGTTCCTCTAAGACTGAATGGATTAAAAAATCAACATCAGACAGATTAGTAGGAGAAAAGGCCAACATTTAAGAACGTTTATTTGAAGAATTGAATGGTTGCAATTTCTAACGAATAATGGACTACACCAGAAATGTTTACTCTGCATTTAGGGTTCTGGGATGCCAAGAAGAGGGAGATGTTACATGACAAAGGAGAAGAGGTTACTTCCTCCTTACTCTGAAAGTGGAGATGGAGATTTTTACATAGAAAGGATTGTTCAGTGATAAACCTACAACTGAATGAGACCATGCCCCCCTCCCCCAAAGGGTATTCTTCTAGGTCTTAAAAAGGGCAGCAATCATTACATCTCTCATTAGGAAAAGGGCAGGCAAGTCTTAGGACTTGAGGATTTCTTCTTCAATTAAAGACTTAATGACTTAAGCAAGAACAGAAACTTAAGCAAGAACACAAAGAACTTAAGCAAGAACAGAAGCTTTCCTCAGTCTTAAGGGAATTCATTCCTCTTAGCTCAAAATATTCTGGTGCCAGAGCAGGGCATCTTGAAGAGACCAGTTCTGAGACTTTTGGGGTGGTCTGATAGGGCAACTTCTGAAACATATTTGTGTTTTAAATGCGGACATTTTCCGTCTTATTTTGGTCATAGAACACTTTTTCCCTAAAGAAAATTTATTAACTTCTGAGATATGATTGGTTAGTATTAAAGCAGATCAGAGTTAAACTCTGTTTTTAGGACTCCTGAAGATGATTGAATATTCCAAAGAGCTTTTGTTTTATTACTGTTAGTTTATTTATTAATTTCATTAATTATCATATTAGATGTTAGAAAGGACACACTTAGAATATATGTGTGAGGGCAAAATCAGAGGAGGGATGAGCACAAGGGATCATGGTGATGGCTCACGGGTGACATTGTGTTGGGAGAACTATGGGATATACAACAATGTAAATATACATATATATAATCAATAAAAAAAATAGATTTTTTTCTACTATGATACTTACCTATGACCTATGTTTACATTATTAGATGCCTTAACTTTTATTCTGCTCTTTTTTATTGTTGCCTCTATTGAGATTTTAGCATTACCAGAACTTTGTTAACAAAGGAAAAATGTTCTACAAAACAATACCTATATTTATATTCTCATACAATTATAAGACTCTAATCTTTCATGCTTTATTATAAATTAATAGTAATTTAAATTTAAAAAATAAAAATGAAAGTATTTTTATTTGGTGAAAATAATTGCATATTAATATAAATAACTCCACCCCAAAGTAACTGTATTCTCAAAAGCAAAAAATATTGAGAAGAGTTGTATTGTTTTACATATTTGGTCTGGTAGAAGATATCCAGATTCTTAAATCTGCTTCTGCACTCGATGCATCCTATGTTGTTTTGCTGAAGTATATTAAATCCTACTTTATAGAGACAGATAATTAGAAAAGATGAAAATTCTAGTAATGTAGAATGTGAGGTGATATTAATGATTTTTTTTCACTGTTCCATTAAAGCCCCACATTCTATTTCCAGTAATCCCTAACTCACATCTGAAGGTGATGATTACCTCCTCTAGTTTTTAATTCTTTCCATCAGTTCTTCCCTCTTCTGTCTACAAAACCATAACTATGTAGGGGTGATCTTGAGATGCTTGTAATAAGACATCATTAATGGTCAGAAATATAATAGCTTTAATTCCAACTTTTCATGGAGGTGAAACAAAAATTATTTACACAATTATTTCAACTTCAGAAATACTAAAGTAAAAAAAAAATCTTGAGTTTTAGAACCAAGAAAATACAGTGCAAGGGAAGGAGACTGAATGCTTTAATATTTTAGTCAGCGTCATTAACACATGTAGGAAAAGAATGTAATATCTAAGAAATGACTTGTGTATAGGACACATAAAGAACATTTGCAATCCAATAATAAAAAGACAGCCTAATTAACAATAATCTAAAGTAGCCATTCTTCTGAAGAAGATAGATGGATGGTTCATAAGCATATGAGAAAATACTTCACAGCAGCGAAATGCAAATCAAATCTATGAAGTACCACTTCAGGCCCAGCACGATGACTGTAATCAGAAAGTCAGATAATAACAAGTGTTGCCAAAGATGTGGAGAGATCAGAACTTTCAAACACCGCTGATGGGACTGCAACTTTGGGAAACTGACTAGTAGTTCCTCAAGAAGTTAAATGTTAAGTTGCCATTTGACCCAACTCCGCTTCTCTTACTAATAAGCAAACTTCAGATTATTATATCAGTATGACACAGAGAAGGAATGGAACTTGGGTTGGGGGACTGGAACTTTCTAGCTCCTGGAAAGAGATAACCCATGTAAACAAAATAAATAGCTTTTCCAGTTTATATTTATATTTCCCGTCTAGTTAGCTGGCATTTACCATGGAAAGTCTGACCATATCTGGGTTTGTTGATCAAGTCCACTTTCAAATACACAAGGTTGATACTCTGATCCTGGACAGTGATATATTTGTCAAGATCATTCAAGCCAGGAGGTCTCTTGAGGGTCCAGCACTGACTTTCTCTGGATGACAGCCATGACCTTTCTGTTCACACATCTTTCTAACTATAACCAGTGTGGCATCATGATACATGGGTTGACATTGATCTCCAGCAGTCTCGGCAAGAATCCTGCCAGTTCTGTGGACCAACAGCTCGTTTCTAAGTGAGACCCTTAATTGCTATTGACTGTTCTGACATTGTGAGAGTGGACCTGTGGTCATTTGTTTGGCTGCTTTGACTTGGGAGGGTGAAAAATGCATTCAGAAATGGAATGGTGTTTGACCCTGCTGGGACACTCAATGGCCTAGAACTTGTTACTCAGGCAATTTGTGCATGACTCTTCTGCTCTCTGCCCTGTTTTATTGGTTTGTGGAACAGTAGGCACAGGAAGGCACACTCACCAAGCTAAGGATGGAGTAGGAAATGGTTAGACCATACAGGAAGTGGGCTGCCTGAGGTGAGCAAGGATGATGAAGAGCACATTTTGAGGTCATCCTGTCTCCTTGGGGGATTTTCATTCATTCAACAGATGCTTATTTTGTTCTTGTACTGGACAGAAAAGAAGACAAACTAGCTGCTTCCCTTAGGGAGTTTTTATTCTGAATTACGGGCAAGGTGGCTACATCCACTAATCTGCTAGTGGGGACACCTAACTGCTCGCATTGTTGGAAACATGGTCTTTGGAGCTGACTATCTGTCAGAAGGCTCAGAAGGCATGGGTCTGGCAAAGGTGGGAAGAAAACAGTTAGTGACCAAATCCACGTTTCAATCTGAGGAGAACCCCCGGGCAAGCTAACGCTGTGGACCGTGAGGGCGAGGTTGCACATAGTGTCAACTTAGACTTTGCATGGGCTGAGCTTTTTGTTTCCTTTGCGGACTCCCATCTCAGGGAACCCTGAAGGTCCCAGGGTTTGGGGACCTGGTAATGGTTACCCTGTTATCCAGTGTGCACCAGGGTTTCCACACTGAGGAAAAACCAGAGCTTGATTTTGGAGTGAAAACAGAACTGGGTCAGTGGCTGTAGGGGTCAGAGGCTAAAAGAAAAGAACTAGGGGGAAAGTAAAAGAGAAAAATTGGGGGACAGAAAGGAAGAGGGAAAGGAGGAACCAAGATGGAGGAAAAGCTGATTAGAGGTCGAACAACCAGAGGCAGAGGGGCCTGGCAGGGGCGCCTTCTCTGCCAGCAGAAGGCCCTGCTACATGATGGATGGGGTCTGCATGGCATCCTTCTATTTCCATTCCACCAGACTCTGTTGTTGTTTACACTTTAAAATATTATGAGGTACAGCAGAGAGAGAGGAATGGTATGAAATGCAGCAGAAGTTTGACAGTAACAAATATAACTAGGTGGCAACATGAAAACAAGAAGATAAGAATAGATTAGGATATTAGGGAAAACAAGGTATTTCTTTTTAAAAAAAGAGGGAGAGAAACTAAAGGCAGAAAGAAATTTAAAGAAGATGAATTTTACTAAGTACTGGGAATTGGAAGCTGATGCAGGGAAACAATTACTATTCTTTAGGGGTAGATTTAGGTTTGGGGGGCCAGAAGCTTACATGGTTTGGGGAGGGGGCTTTCTAGAAGAAAGATTGATAAATGAGAAAGATAAATGAAAATTAGAACAGGCCTTAGAAGAAGCCTCTGGTTTCAGCCCTGAAGCTTGAACATCAGTAGCGAAGCAGTAAATCCTCCTGCCAGTGTGCGGTGGGAACTCACCGAGTACCCCAGCAGTATCCCAGTGCTGTTCCACGTGGCCTACCACACAGTCTGCAGAAGGGCCCTGTGGTGACTGCCACCAGCAATGCATTTTCTCCCAGGCACAGATGAGGCCCCTTAGTCAGGGGCCAGCCTGGGTCCTCCTCTTCCCCCCTTGCACATTACAGGTTGCCACCCCCATATTGCTTGCCACTCCCCAACACTCCAACAATACCAAATACTCCTTCTATTGCTTCCGCCTGGCTTGTCTCCACACTCAGCCTCTTCATCTCCTCTTTCTACGTGTCCTCTAAGAACCCCCCTGCTGTCCCACCCTGGCTGAATTATCTGCCAGCCTCACGCTCTCAGAGTGCTTGCCTCGTGGTATCATTCTGGCCTATTGCTGGCCTCTGCCAGACCCTGGAACACACTCCCACTGGTAGTTAGCTGCAGTGTCGAGTGCTACAGAGTTATCATGTGGACTGGCTAACCATTCTCCTTAAGGATATATGCAGAGAGAAGGAGTATAACTTCTCCTTCAATTAAATAGGATTAAAAAGTAAACAGAGCTTTAAAAAGATTAAGACAACTAAGTATAAAATAACCAGAATTATTGTTGACTGTATTTTAGTGGGTGATGCACAGTTTAGTTACGGAGGCAAAGAACTGTGAATACTCACATTTACTTAGTGGTCCTTACTTTCATGGCTGCCTCCTTGAGCAAGAAGCTTACCCTTTCCGATGCCTCACTTGTAGAATGGCAGTGCTTGCCTTGTGGCATCATTGCCAGGGAGCGTTACAGAAGATGCCTGGTGCGTAGACAGTGGTCAGTGTAAAGCGTTGAGTATCTTGGACAATGAAGACTGCTGCATCCATTCTACCCGCTGTGCACAGCACCGTGCCTGGTGTTTAGGAGGTGCCCTTGCATTGAGCCAAAACATGTACCTTGGATTAATCAGGGGCGGGGGAGGGGGTGATCAGTTTAGATGACTGAAAAAATAAACGCAAAATGGTTCCTCTCCCTAATAAAAACAGCTATTTTCTTGACAATAAGAAGAAAGCAGGAGAAAATGCAAGGAGAAAAATAAAACTATCAAGAGCCGGACACTGTGGCTCATGCCTGTAAGCTTCAGCTTATGAAGCGGCTGGGGCTAGGGATCGTGGTTCGAGTCCCGCCTAGGGCATGTAGGGAGACCCAGTTCCAAAAAAATAGCTGGGTTTGGTGGTGCACGCCTGTAATCCCAGCTATCTAGGAAGCTGAGGCTGGGGATTGCTTGCGTCTGTGGTACCTGGGGCAACGTGAGCCTGCGGTTCCACAGGCAAGAATAGCGAGACCTAGTCTCAAACAAACAAACAAAAACCTATCAAGAGCCACGTATGCAGGAGCAGTGTTGGGAATGAACAGGAGTGCTGTTATAATTAGACTGTTGCAAGCAAATCAGGTACTATGTTCACCCCATCCATAAGTACCACTCCCTCCAAATGGCTATTGTTAGCATTTTTGTTATTAGCCTTCAAGTTGTTTTTCTTATGCTGAAAATACTATTTTCTAACCTGCTTTTCTTTTACTTAACAATGTCATGGCATATCTTCTCATCAACAACTACAGATCTTGATCATTATTTTTAATGACTGCATACTACTCCGCTTGATGTACCATAATTTATTTAACTTTATTTAACTCATTCTGTGTTGATGGATATTTAAATTGCCTCCACTTTTTGAGGATTATAAAATATTTATAAGGAAAATTTCAAGTTGCTTATTATCAGTTGGTGGATTGGAAATTGGCAGGGACAATATCCAGGAGGCCAATTATTTTCTCTAAGGTGCTTTGCCCTCTATAGCAGCTGTTTCTCTTGTCTCCAGGGGCATAGTTACCATCTTGTGGCCTGGCTAGCCTTTCTCACTATGGGTATATGTAAGGGAAAATAGTGTATCCTCCCCCTCAATTAAGTAGGATAAAAAAATTGAGGCTTTTTATTAAAACAACTAAGCATAAACTAATATGACTGACAGTTGTATCTAAATGGGTGACCCAATTTAGTCAAAGAAATAAAGAACTGTAAATACTGGCATTTTATTAGTGGCCCTTAATTCTGTTGCTGCTTTAGTAAAACATTTCATTCATTCATTCATTTAAAAATTGCAAATGACTCTCTTGTGCTGGTCATAGAGAAATTTTCTGTAATCTAAATCAAACATAGTAAAGCCTCGTTTATGCAGATGCTCTTGGTTCATTAAAGCACTTTTAATGTATTCATGTTTGGTATCACTCATGCAGATACTTCACTTTCATTGAGAATACTGTTCTATTTTTCTGCCAGTTGTATCCTATGTAGAATTCCAAGGCATGCTCACCCCCGCCTATTGTCAAGGGACATTAGCCTGGAGAACGTTGCAGTCTCCACATTGGGAACTCAGCGATAGCACTTCTCGGGGAATGGGAGATGAAGACAAGTAGAGGAGAACAAAGTGTGCTGACATGCAAATGCTGGGCTGTCAGGCAGAAAACCTAGCAGGTCATATTGGTGTGGGGTGCTGAGAATTTCTAGGTGGGTTAGCTAGTTAACAGTTGTTTCCAAGCAGGAATAATGAGTCTTGGGTACGTTGTAAAAGTTGGAGAGATATTTGAGAAGTACGTGGAGGAAAAAGTCTGAAGATAGTAGAGCTAAACACAAACAGGTCTACCGTAATATGTTTTTTTGTTTGTTTTGTTTTGAGACTAGGTCTCACTATTTTTGCCCGTGGAACCGCAGGCTCTCATTACCCGGGGTACCACGAACTCAAGCAATCCCCAGTCTCAGCTTCCCAGGTAGCTGGGATGACAGGCGCGCACCACCACGCCCAGCTATTTTTTGGAACTAGGTCTTGCTACGGGCCCCAGGCGGGACTCGAACCACGATCCCTAGCCCCGGCCGCTTCATAGGCTGAAGCTTACAGGCACAAGCCACCATGTCCGGCCAGCCCTACCGTAATATGCCCCCTCAAATTCGTATGACATGAAGAAGTCTCAGAGTGAGTTCATCCATTTCCTATTGCTCTGTAACCAACTACCGCCACTTTCCTGGTTCACACTAGCACCCATTTATTATTTCTGTGGTGTCTGCAGATTAGAAGCTGGGGCACTAAATCACGGGGATCTCTGTCAGTGTGGAAATCTGGACATTGTCAGGGCCGTGTTCTTGTTTGGAGCTTGGGTTCCCTTCCACACTCTTGTGGGTTTGAAATCAGGTTGAGAAGGGGGCAAAAGCCACTAACCAACACCCACGTGTAGCAGTTGCCACTCAAATGCAGTTCAACAACAGGGTTTTATTAACAAGGGAAAGTAACCAGGAAAACGAAAAGTCCTCACTGCCACATGTGACCAGTTGTCTTACCACACCATTTTCAGTCCCTCAGTCCCAAAGTCCCAAGATGGTGGCCTTTGCCCCTCCAAATCTAAGGCAGCACTGCCAAGTCTGCCTTTGCAGGTCTTTCTCTGGTGTCTTTTCTTTGCTTCTTCTCTCTTCAGTGTTCCGCTCTGCTCCACTTCTCCAAGGCTCTTCAAATTTCTTCCATAAATGCTAATGCAAAAATCAGCTTTCCAGGGCCGGGCACGGTGGCTTGTGCCTGTAAGCTTCAGCCTATGAAGCGGCCGGGGCTAGGGATGGCGGTTCGAGTCCCACTTGGGGCCCGTAGCGAGACCTAGTTCCAAAAAAATAGCTGGGTGTGGTGGCGCACGCCTGTAATCCCGGCTACCTGGGAAGCTGAGGCTGGGGATTGCTTGAGTCTGGGGTACCCTGGGCAACGAGAGCCTGCAGTTCCACAGGCAAAAAAAGCAAGACCTAGTCTCAAAAAAAAAAAAATCAGCTTTCCAAATCCCTCAACCTCCAAATACCAGCCACACCACCTTGCTGTGGCACCACACACGTACTTCCTTTACCCGGCCTGCCTTTGGCAGTGTTGGCCACATTCACGAGGCCTGCCCTCAGCAGCCCCCATCACTCCTGGCCTGCCATTCTGGTATCCGACTCCACACGAGCCACCTTTTTACCAGCCAGCATGGCTCCTTGCCACCTCCAGGGCTTCCCCTGCCAGGCCACGTGGGCCTGTTCTCTTAGTCCGCCATTCTCATCTCCTTCCTTTCCTTCTTCTTCTCCTGCCTTCTCCTTCCTTTTATTCCCCTTTTGGCGCTTCTCACTGCTCGTGTGTCTTACTCTCAGACCCCACCCACCAGGGCACTTGGGCTCCGATACCAATTTTTCAACTACATCACTACCCTGTATCAGGTTGTTGACTGAATTCGTTTCTTGAGGGTTGTTAGACTGAGCCCTGAGCTCCATTTTCTTTCTTTCTTTTTTTTCCCCCTGCGACTAGGTCTGCTATGTTGCTTGGGGAACCGCAGACTCACGTTGCCCAGGGTACCACGAACTCAAGCGATTCCCCAGCCTCAGCCTCCCAGGTAGCTGGGATAACAGGTGCGCACCACCATGTCCAGCTTTTATTGGGGGACTAGGTCTTGCTACGTTGCTCCAGGTGGTTCTCAAACCCAGTCCCAGCCGCAACTCCATAGGCTGTCACGTACAGGCACATGCCACCGTGCCCGGCTGCTAAGCCCTTCTTTAAAGATGGGGGAGGCAAAGACACAGAGGAGTCAGTTCTTGGGGGCCACATGAAGAGTGAGTGGCAGGACTGGGATTTGAACCAAGTCAGCATGGGGTCAGTGTCCTTGGGCCCCGTCCTGCTGTGTGCTGCTGCCTCACACTCACAGAATCTGGTGCTCTTTCTTCACGCTGAATTATATTCGCAGAGAGGGTAGAAATGTCTCGTGTGTAGAGGGCAGTGAGGGGAGGGCAGGGCGCTTGGGAGGTAATGATGAGCCCAAAGAGGTGTCCCTGCCTCCCTCCACTGCACACTGCCTGCAGGAGTAGCGACGGCGGCATTACAGAAATGCCACTCTTCAGGCTATGGGTACTTGCGGCGCCAGATGGCTGTCCTCAGGGTTCAGCTGAGCATAAATATAAAAGCCGCCATTTCTGAGGGGGTGGGGAGGATGATGCCCAGGTGTGTGGTTCTGAAGCAATTTTGCCTCAAGTAAATCAGTAGGTCCATATTAGAAGACACATGTTAATTTATTGCAGCAAGTTTTTATGTCTTAGTCAGTCATTAGCAAAATTTCGCACCAGAAATTCTTTCCTCTTTAATCTTAGTGGGACTGGTATTACACATAACTTGGCTATTAAGACAAGACTATCTTGCAGATAGGGAGGTCGTTAATCTAAAGGGGTTTTGCAGTGTGAAATGCAAATGCTCGGTGACAGGTATGCTGGGATCCCCCAAAGCCTTCTTACTCTGCCATAAAGGGATCTAAGGAAAGATTTGATTGTTTTGTTAACACAAATAAGAAGACTTTCTGCAGCTCAGCTCTCTCTGCAGCTCCAGTTCCTTTCCCACTTGCTCCGAGAAACTTTCCAGCCCCAAGAGGGTCAGTTCATCAACACCTTCTTTCACTTCGTTCCCATGACAGACCTGGGATTTGGGGTCTTTGTTCCCAGGAGGTGAAGATAAAGCCAAGATGCGCGCTTTCTCCCCCATCTTGTCTGGTGTGCTTCTGTGACCAACTCTTTCCCGTGGGTGCCTCCTTCCTCTGGAGGAGCACCCCGATGCTGTCTTCTGGGTTGGGGGGAGCATGCTCAGGTCTGGGGGAAGAGCTGTGTCGAAGACAGACCTGTCTTTACTGCAGGTCCAGAGATTCTATCCTAGAGGTCAGACTCTGCTTAGGTTTGTCTTTCTGCCACCAAGAGTTGTGTGTCCTTGGCCCAGCACCTCTAGCGCCTGTTTCCCCAACTGGGACCAAAGATTGCTCAAGTCCTTCCGGCTTTAAATGTGATCCGGCAACCTTGGCTGTACAGTGTAGGGGCCCCGAGGGACGAACCTCTCAGTTAGCTCATTTGTGCATCTATGGTGCTTTCCAGTGTTTGCTACAAAAGTCCAGAGGTTTGGGAGGGTGTGTTAAAAGGGTGGACTCTGGTAACCGACCTAGGGCAAACCCTGGATCTCGGTGACCTTAGGCAAATCTTATGACCTGTTCATACCTTAGCTCACTTCTCTCATGCTGGTGAGTGGTGATTGTTGCGAGTAGTATTACCAGCCTCACAGAGCGTTACATAAACTGATACGCATCAACTACTTAATGCAATTTTGTTTTGTTTTGTTTTTTGAGACTAGGTCTCGCTATTTTTGCCTGTGGAACCGCTCTCGTTGCCCGGGGTACCACGAACTCAAGCAATCCCCAGTCTCAGCTTCCCAGGTAGCTGGGATTACAGGCGTGCGCCACCACGCCCAGCTATTGTTTTGGAACTAGGTCTCGCCACGGGCCCCAGGTGGGACTCGAACCGCGATCCCTAGTCCCGGCTGCTTCATAGGCTGAAGCTTACAGGCATGAGCCACCATACCTGGCCTTTTAATGCAATTTTTAATATCTACTACATGCTAGATGTTAGCTACAGTATTCAGTCTTTATTGATGGTAACTATGGGCTTAAATTTCTGTTACAAATGTAACCAAAACAACACTTCCACATTTTCCCTCCTCCAAGAAAATACATTAACCTCTATTTAGAGACTGATGGTAGTCCTTAGGTATAGCAAGGGGGCAAACCCTTCTTTCCCCCACACCAAGTATTAGGAGAGTGTTGCCCTCATTCAGGAGGATGAAGATGAGGACAGGGACCCCTCTGGGTTCCGCAGCAAGCCTTCCTACGGTGGCCTCTGGCCCCTTCCTGGGCTTTCTTTGTGAAGTCCAAAGATTTACCACTCTCCTGCCCACAGCTGTCCCCCAAGGACCCCCACTGTGTGCAGCTTTCTGGATTGGCTGCCTCTTAAACCCTTCCAGACCCTCCCGTGGTTGAGCAGCAAGGGGTCTTTGTAGCTTTCTTTTCCTCTCACCGTTTCCTCTCCCTCTTCCTGGCTTCCCACCCATTCTCCTCACTGGGGAGTCCCTGCTCTCTCCTCTCCCCAGCTTTTCTTCCTCATCCCCAAAGAGTCCTCCAAGGATTCATCCACAGTGGTCTCAGCTTAGTGCTTTGCAAGGAAAATTCTGTCCCTCTGCACCTTTCGGGAAAACGATCAGCCCAAAAAGTTTAGGGAAAAAAAATTCATTATCTTTGATGGGATTTTGTGATCAGCCCCTGCCAGGAGGGACCCAACTTCCCAGGAAATCTAAATTAATAAATGCCCTACCAAAGAGTGGGTGGGGGAGGGTGGGAGGCCAACCCCAAGGAGATAGCATTTCTCTTTGAGTTTTGCAGAGAGGGGCAAGAGTCTTAAACAGAAAACCGAAAATGCTGTTGAGCTAAGAAAAAGGATTGAAAGCATCCCCGAGAACCCCAACACTGTTTGGAATCCATTTTGAGCAAAGTGGAAATATTTGGATGAGTGAAACGGCTGCTCTCTTTTAATTGGCATCTGGTTGATCAGGGACTGCTATCTACGATCATGAGAGGGTTGTCAGGAAAATCAGCGTATAGAACATTTCACTAACAAATTCCTAATTTCATCTGTGCCAGCCACAAAACTTATTGTACTCATTTTGGCTCTCGAACGAAAGAGCAACTGGCGGGTACCTTTGGGGTCTCAGAAGAAGATTGAGAGAGGTTTGTTAGTCTATTAGGAAGCAGAGGGAGCGGTTCTTCCCTTCAGCTGTAAACTCCAGAGAAGTCTATTAGAAACTCTCCATGTAGTGCTCGAATCTTCTTCCCCTTTGATTCAATCACCCCGAGTCATTAGGCTGGTTGAACACCACTTTAGACTGTGCACTATAAATAATTAAAACGTAGAAACATGTGCGGTCACCTGATTCAGCCCCAGGAGGAGGTGCTAATGCAGAGAGAATGCCTGACTTGTGGCGAGCTTCTTGCTGATGGCCAGGATTTTCAAACGGCCTCTCCAACCCAGCCTCATCCTCTCAGCCGCACCCTGCTGGCGCTGGCTCTTGACAAACCCCACTGAGCGGATCCTGAAATTGGAGCCCCCTGGGCCACGTCTCCCTCCTGGTGTTACCTGTTGAGATGATACCTCCAGTTTTCAAGCCACTGACTGTAGCAGATGATATTCTCCAGAAAGGACCATGCGTTCATCTCCTAGAGCTACCCTAGCAAATGAGCTCAAACTCGGGCCTTCAAACTACAGAAATATCTTCTCTCGAAGTTCTGGAGGCCATGAGGCCAGAATCAAGATGGGGCTGTGGGGCTGTGTTCTTTCTGGAGGCCAGGATCTGTCCTGGTTGCTGCAGTATCTGGAGACTCCTGGTGCACTCCTGGTGGACTTGGGCCAGCGGGACTCCAGCCTCTGCCTCTGGCCTCACGTGGTCTTCTCTGTGACCGTCTGCTCTGTCTTTCCACTTTTTATAAACACACCGGCCATTGCATTTAGGATCAGTGAGACCTCATTGTGGTACTATCTGCAAATGCCCTATTTCCAAGTAAGGTCACATTCTGAGGGACAACCAACACAGGCCACAGATGTGTTTCTTACCCGTGCGCACTCCCAGAACCTTGCCACTCTGCCGTGAAGAGGGGTCCTCTGTGCCTCCTCTCTGACCTGAGTGGGGCCTCCCGAGGCTGCAACTAACAGTGTGGCAACAGGGATGTGTGTGGCTTTGGGGACAGGTCATAAAGACACGTGTCTCCCCAGCTCCTCTCTGCTCTGCTCATCCTTGACATGCAGCCACCGTGCTGTGAGAAAGCCCAGGCACAGGGAGGGGACCATGTGGAGAGAAACTGAGGGCCCCCATGCCTCAGCCCCAGACGCCAGCTGTGTGAGGGTGCCATCTGGGAAGAGGGTCAATCAACTCTCAGTCAACCGCCCGCCTGATGCTGCATGAAGTACAGACAGGCCTTCCCTGCTGAGTCCTGCTCAAATTGCATATTTATAAGCAGAATAGATGGTTGTTGTTTTAAGCCACTAAGTTTTGGAGTGGGTTTTATGCAGCATTAGAGACTTAGAATGTGAAGCCTAAAACCTTTGGTGCATTTAACTCTTCTCTCCTCAGTGGCCTCTTTTCTACCCCCTGTGCTATTCCCTCTGTCTTCCCTTTTCCTTCTTCCTGCCCCTACCTAGCTGGGCATCTAATTTTTTCCCTCTAAATTGCATCCCTGGCATCTTAACTGGCCTCGGATCTTTATACCCTCCCTCCCACCCACCAAGTCATCTCTAGTGCATTTTGGTCTTGCCACTACCCTGCTCAAAATTTATCTGATGATTCTATTCCTTAGAACCTTTTCCCACATTCACTAAATGAGAGACCAGATCTTTTAAATCCAGACACAGTTTACCTCTTGCCTCTTTTGCACTTTCTCCATCAGGATCCGTGCCTGCAAGAAACCAGAATATTCTGTCTCCTAAACACATCTTGAGCTCATTCTTCTGTGTTAGTGTCTTAGTTTTACCTTTTTAACATTTGATGATTTTTTTGAACACCCGTGTATGCCAGACAATGTTAGAAAATTGGTGAATACTGGAAAAGTAACCCTCCCCCCAACTGTCCCCCTCCTTTCCCCCCATCTTCTCTCTGAAATTCTGCCTGTTTTCTAAGGCTCAATGCCAAACATCCTCTATGAAGACTTCCCAGGTCCCTTTGCTAAAAATGATCTTTGCTTTCCTCTGAACTCTTCTTACATCTTTTCCAATCAAACCAAATGACTTACAGTTCTGTGACCACATTAAGATTTCCCAGATCTCTTGTGCAATTGGTATGTTTTTCCTTTACCCTATTCCAGCTGGCTCACTCTCACCAATGTTCATATCTCAATTGAGATATTGTCCTGAGAAATGTTCTGTGATCCCTTTGGTCTGGCTTAGATATCCCACTGAATATTTTTCTAGACACAGAATAGATCCCATGTCTTTCACTATGGCCTTGGGAGGACCTGGATTGGGTCTTTTACTCTGGAATCTGATGTACCCTGCCCCCAAAGGGTGCCTTATAAAGATTAGTTGAACAAATGAATGTTGAGTGCATGAGGAACCCACTAGAAAGATCTCAAAGACTTTTCAACATAGCTGGATATAGGAAAAGGATTTGGAAATGAGCCTTTGCTTGGCTAGTAAAGGTTTGTGGCCATATTTCAGATTCTCTGAGTTGATTTTTAAGCTCAATTCCAGGTAAAGAAACACTATATACACCCTTTTCTTGGCTTCCAAGCATATTTTAGTAGTGAAGAAATATTTAACCAGAAGACGTTCAATTTAGCATTTTGCTAATTGTTCTTTGTTCTCCGTAAATGTCTTGCTTCTTCAAAAATTTGTTTCAAACATAGGGACAGCATATTCTATTTCTTTTGATTCTCCCACAGCCCCTCAATATTTATTCAGCAGATTTTTGTGGGGAGACATAGCTAACCCCCCCAAATTACTGTCAGTCTCTTTTGAAAATCATTGCTTTTGTGTTGCCAGTCTCAAAAGCTGCTTCCTTGCCTTGAATGGATAACGAAGTCTCTTTGACTTGCTGGACTGTTGGAAGAAATGAATTCC
>PVHY01002005.1:52739-138588 GCA_004024945.1 Uropsilus gracilis
GAAAAAGGAAAAACATTCTGGGAGGAGTCTTGCATCTCACATCTCACATTCTTTAACTTGTGTTTCCTTTTGGGGATAAGATAGTGAACTCCTAGTTTCCTGGGATGTCATTATATATCCTGGGGTTTAATCATCCAAGACTTGCGCCCCCCGCCCATCACCATCACCCCCTAAAGTGTCTCCAGGGATCATGAAAATGTTACTGTGGGAGAGAGTTAGGCACTTAGAAAAATCCAAGTTTTCAGCTCCAGTCAGATGACCTCTCTTAGGCTTTAATATTAAATCTGAGGCTCTTGAGAGCATTTGCTGAGGGAATCCATCATCCTTTTATTTTGTAGTTCCTGGGTCTTACTCACTATTATGACTCCAGGGGAAAAAAATACCATGACTAGGACTTGAAATGCTGGCACCTATAGTATCTTGAGTTAATGTTACTTGCAGCTTTATCGAGGAACAATTCTGCCGTGAAATACTCAGCTGTAAAAGAAACGAGACTACTGAGAAGGATTCTTTTGAGTGTCTCTGGCATGCAGAGAGGCGATGGGGATCTGTGTGTGTACGTGTGGGAAAGTGAGGGGGGATGATAAATAGCACGCTCCCTCTCCTTTAAGAGCACGTCCTTTTATTCCTGACACTTAAAAAGACACTGTCAGAAAGATGTTTTACTGATTTGACTTTCTGTGCAGAGGAACGTGCAACAGTTACCTAGTAAGTGGTTTTATAGGGAGTCTCACCCACACGTTATAATAAACTGAGCCCAAAGATAACATATCTTTTGTGCTTTTACAGTGCTTGGATGATAACTGTGAAAAATTATCTAGTGGAGGTTAGCAAACTGTACCTGTGGTCTTTTTCTCATGACCTCTGTTTGATAAAGTTTACTATCTGAGAGCATGATGCATTGTCAAATAATAGGTTTGCTTGTCTGGCCAACAAGAAGTAATTGAGGAGTGTTATAGTTTTACAATCCGTGTTTCAATGACTCTGCTGCTTTTGAGTTGTTAGACCTGAACAAAATGGGTCAATGCTGAAAGAATAAAGTTTTTTTTTCCCTCTCCCCCCACCCCATCCCCCACCTTCCTTATGGAGGTGCTTTGAAAGGCAGGGGTTGGATATAGGTCTTGACTGTTTCCTCCTGGGCTTCCTGGCTTTCCAGTTGAGGCTTGAGGTTGGAGATCTTGGTTCTACTTTAATGACTGAGGAAAAATTTGGATTTGACATATCCACAAATATCTACTGCATACTCTTAGATTCTTTCTGTCCTTGAAGAAAAAATAGACGAACAAACTTATTTTGGGGTAGAGATCCTTTGGACCTCAGATCTGTGTCCTTATAGGATGACTTTCCCTGCCCATCCTGAAGACTTGTTGGGAGCAGATCAAAGGTTGGGTGCACAAAACACATGGTACAGCACACTAGCTATGCAGAAGCCCTCCCCCCCCCTCAACATTCTGCAGTGTGAGTGTGCTGTTCTTAGTATTTGGGAAGAATTTTGAAAAACTGAGGATTTGGTGATTTATAAATATAGCCATCATTCTTTCAAAAAAGAAACTACTAAGGAACCAATTGCTGCTTAGCAAGTTCCTGCCTCCCACATCAATATCCACACACACACACCTGTCTTAGAAATGATATTTTTTTCAACAGGGTTTTTAAGATTAAAAATACTGAGCAACCCCTCATGTGTCACAAGAGTTCTTTCACTGTTATGGGGGTCAAGCAGCTTTTAAGGAAAATAGCAAATAAGGTACATGGCTAGGATTCATATTTGTGCAGGAAGTTTTGATTGATTTATTTGTGTTTGCTGATGGTGGGGGTTACTAAAAACCCAAGGAGGTTACAAAGAACCAGTAATCTAGAAAGCTAAAAATATACAAAGAGCTTTTAAAACCCAACAGTAAAAAAACCAACTCAATTAAAAATGAGCCACAGACCCTAACAGACACCTCACCAACAAGATAGACAGATGGCAAATGAGCACATGAAGAGATGCTTCACAGCACACGTCATCAGGGAAATGCAAATTAGATCAACAGTGGGGTACCATTACATGCCTGATGGAATGAATGGCCAAGATTTGAGGGTGCTTGACACCACCAAATGTGGTCAAGGATGTGGAGCAACAGGAACTCTCATTCATTGGCAGGAAAGCAAAGTGGCACACTCATTTTAGATGATGGCCTGGCAGTTTCTTATAAGTTAAGCATATTTTTATCTTATGATCTCACACTTGTGCTCCTTAGTATTTGCCCCAAAGAGTAGAAATCTTATGTCCGTACAAAAACCTGTGATGACTACTAGAGCAGCTTTACTCATGCATGCTCAACCCTGAGTTGAGTGTTAAAATGCAACCAAGTCGTCCTTCCAAAGGTGAACAGATAATGTAAACAATGGCACAGTTACACAATGAAAAAAATTCTTTCATTGAGACTAGGTCTCACTATTTTGCCCATGGAACCACAGGCTCATGTTGCCCGGGGTACCACAGACTCAAGCAATCCTCAGTCTCAGCTTCCCAGGTAGGTAGCTGGGATTACAGGCACATTCCACCACGCCCAGCTATTTTTTTGGGACTTGGTCTCACTATGTTGCCCTGGGTGTGTCTCGAACTGAGACCCCCAGTCCCAGCCACGTGCCATAGGCTGTTGCTTACAGGCACGTGCTACCATGCCTGGCTGGAAAAATTTTTAGAACTAAATAAAATGAGCTCTCAAGTCATAGGAAGATATAGAGATGCATATTACTAAGACACATATTACTAAAGGAAAGAAGCCAATTAAAAAGGCATCATACATGCTGTATGATTCCAACGATATGACTTTGGGGCAAATGTACAACTCTTTATGGTGCCAGGAATTGAGGGTGAAGGGAGGATGAATGGGGTTGCATAGAGGATTTTTAGGCAGTGAAAATACTTTCCATGAAGCTATAGTCATGGGCAGATGTCATTATGTATTTGTCCAAACCCATAGAAAGTACATCACTGAGAGTGAACCATGGTTTACAAAATATGGACTTTCAATGATTATGATGTGTCCGTGTTAAGTGTATTAGTTCTCACAAATACATCCTTCTGATGGAGGATGTGAACAACGGAGATGGTTATGTTTATGTGGGAAGAGGCATGGATGAAATTTCTCCACTCCTTGATTTTGTTGTGAACCTAACCCCCCCAAAAAAAAAATGGCTTAGGAAAATATCAGCAGGGATCTGCTGGATCAGAGGTAAAATCTACTCTGATTTACAAAGTGTTAGGCATGATTAGCCAAATTCAACAAGAAGACTCAGTATCAAAAGGGATTGGTGGTCCTTCCTGGGTGTGCTCGCTGCTGCCTGCACTCTTCACCCGCATGGAGACCGCCTCCCTGTGGAAGGAAGGTTGTGTGTGTGACGTACACAGAGCCATGATGCTCCTTTGGAACACCTGTGAGAGACACTAACAGAGGGGAAGACAGCTGTCAGTGTCCAGTGACAATGACAGAGTTCCAGGGAGGCCACTATGAAGTCAAGAAGTGGACAATGTAGTGACTTGGGGGGGTGGGCGGAGAAGGCATGTGGAAGGGCTTCGAGGTGAGCCATGGCAACTGTTGGCACGCGGGAAGCAGACAGGATTAAACTGGGAGATTTGCACTACCGCCCTTCCCCGCAGGGGGGCAGTAGGGCTCTTGAAAGTCAGCCTTACGGCTAATAAAGCGAACCCCGTTACATTAAGAGGACTTAATTTCACCCACACAGTGAACATCCTTTCCGTTACTCGAGTAATTACAGTCCCAGTTAATCCAGCCCCACGGTTTTCAGACAGAAGAGACAAACACCTCAGGGAAGATGGTTGGGACATCATCTGAGGTACCACAGGATGTTGTAATAATAGTTATCTACTGCTGCCTAACAAATCACTGGAACCCTTAATGACCTAAATTAATAATAAATGTCTACTATCTCACACAAGTCAGGAATTAGGGAGCCACTTAGCTGGATGGTTGTGTCTGAGCCTCTCATGGGTCAAGTTGAAAAGTTGACTGTGGCTGCAGGCCTAGTGAGGTTTGACGGGGCAGAAAAATTCCTCTCAAGATGGCTTCCTCGACATTATGGGGAAAAATCCTCAGTTACTTGCTGGCTGCTGGCAGGAGGTCTCAGTTCTCCTTGTAGATCTCTATAGATCTACCTGTCTCCGTGGTTGGCAGCTCACTCCCCCCACTGAGTGATCCTAGGAAAATCCAAAGAAGACAAAAAAGGGCCTTTTATAATAACACAGGCTTGGCAGTCACACACACCCACTTCCTGTATTCTCTGTTAGAAACCTGTCACTAAGTCTAGCCCACACACAGGGGGAGGCGGAGTATTAAGCTCCACCTTTGAGAGAGAGAGAAGTGTCAGAGAAATTATGAACATATTTTAAAATTACCACAATGCTGGTGCTCTCTTATGTAGTCCTCTCAAGTGGCTAAAGGGTTAAGAGGAGTGTCCAAAGTGTAGGAGAGAAAACCTTTATTTGGAGAAAGGTGTGGCTAAATTTGCCTGTCTGTCTAGAGGTAAAATCTATTATGAGTCATAGAAATGCTTTTTTGTTATTTTGAAATCAGAAGATGGGCTCCAGGCATGACTGCTTGTTAAATTGGATGAAATTAAAAATAGCTTCCACGTTGGGGAAGGGGGGGGGATGATTAGTTCTCAGGATATATTAAATGTCCTCACATGAGAAGGGAGTCAGCTATTGGGAAAGGCTGCTTTGGAAAACATATGCTGTGTCAAACTCCGCCAGCAGATGCAGAATCTGCTGCTAAAGTTAGCTCCCTGAGAACAGAGTTGGATGGGCTGCCATCACAGATGTCTCTGGAACCAGCACCCGAGACAAATATAATTCTTACCGCTGGAAAGCATGGCCCCACACAAGAGCCTTCTCACCCTGACGGAGGGGTTCAGGGAGGTGCCAAGGCAGATTTATGACCCCACATGCTGACTCCTCCGTGATGCTTGAGAATAACGGGTGATTTTTTAGGCCACGAGGTGTCCTGCTATTTTGCATTTCTAAATTTGAGAATCTCTGCTAAGGTGAATTCCTGTTACTTTAGGCAGCATCCATGCCATATAAAATCTAAGGCCCAATTGGAAAGATTTTAAAATGTGTATTTTGAGATTTATATTCTGAAATGTTGGGAGCAGAGGAGATGTGTTCCAGTTGCCTAAAAACAGAAAAGAGGAGTTAGGCAATGATGAAAACGAGAAAATGATTTAAATCATTTCTTTAGCCGAAACCAAGCATTTGCCCCAAACAAGAAGGGGCAGATGATAGGCAGCTGAGATCACATGCTGGGTTTTTCCTCTGCTACAGATTGGGGTTCTCAGCGGGGATCATGAAATTCTGTCCAGAGGGAGGCCACATAAAGGGATCTTCTGATAAAGCTAGACATGAAGCTAGACATGAAGCTAGACATGATGCAGACCCCCATCTTGGAGAGCCAGAGGTCAGTCAGCATTTTCATGGCTCCAAGAAGCCATTAACCATCGGAGAAGAGACCTGTTTGATTCTGTTTAGCTCCTTAGTTCCCAAACATATAAGGAAGGGATTTTCCCACCTTTCGGTTACATTCACCTCTTGCTCCTGTTCCTGTTCCTTTAGAATGAGAATATCAGCTTCACAAGGGTGTGTCTTTGTCTTTCTCATGGCTCTAGCCTCAGAGCCCAGAGGGTGTGTGCAAGCTCCTGGAGCTTCCGCACCCCCTTCCAAGGCCCTCAACCCCATTTCTTGTTCAGTTTTGTGTTCTTTTCCATGGTAATCAGCTTTCAGGTGCCCCCAACTTAGATGTGCTCTTGCCTGGTAACAAGAATTATTGAATAATTGACTGCACAGACAGATACTATGAAGCCGGGGTTCCTGGGACTGCATGCTGGGAAACAGCGTCTTAGAGGCATGAACTGTCGGACAGGAGGGCACGATGGTACTGCTCACATTAGACTGAGGAAGAAGGAGAGAGGAATAACATCTCTCCTGGGAAAGAACATAATGCAAAATACTGGAGTTGGAAATAAAATCCAATTGACTTACGACTGACGATTAGGGGTCTAGGTTTTACCACATCTTGTATCTGGTGTAATGTTAGAGAGTGTCACTGCGAGAGCTTCAAGGCCAGTGTTCTGTCATCTTGCCCAGACACTGAGACCCCCACAGGCGGGGCCCACAGTTCCTGATCAGGGACTCTCAGCAGCTCCTGGGCTGGTCAGTGCTCTGGTGACCTGGAAGGGGGTCCCTCTCAGACACGGAAAGCTGGATTCTGACAGTGTTGGATGAGGAGGGCAGTTCCTGGCGCCCCAGAGGCTGTCTGGTTTCCCCCCATTTTCTCCCCGCTTTGACCCATAAGTAAAACGAGGCAGATTTTTAATAGTTCCAGCAGACCGCACACATCCAGAGGCATGTCTTTTAAAGACAGTAGACTGGGGAGCAGCACACGGGCTCCAATACAGCTGTTACTAATAAAAATGTTTGTGGCCCTCTTTTGCAATTGCCTTTTGTGTCAATTATGAGACGCACGAGACAAATCCATCCCCTTGGCCATATGTCGTTTTTGACCAAAAATGGTCTTACTCAGCTTAGCCTGCAGAATGGCCTAGCATATTCAGCTGGCTTGACTTTAGAATCATGTTAGGAATTTTATTCAAGCTCAAAAGACAAGAATTTTCCAGTATTGAGATTGTTCTAGAATATATGCCATGTGATCCGAAAACAGCTCCCCACGAGGATACCAAAGCCATTTGAGCCTGGAGAGCAGCTCCACAGAGTGTTCAGGCTTCTGGGAGGGCTGCCCAGAGGGAAAATCTTTGCATCACTTCTCCAAGTTTTAACAGTTTTGAAAGTTCTGATTCTGAATCCTGGTTCATCAGAGTCACCTGGGGAGCTTTTGGAGCTCTCCATGCTCAGGCCCCTCTCCTGAGGGTTCAGATTCACTGGTTTGGGGTTGGCTCCAGAACATTGATTTTGTGTTTGAGTGTGTGTGTGTGTGTGTGTGTGTGTGTGACACTTGAATATGCAGCCAAGATTAACAACTGTGGTAAGGAATCAATCTTATCAACTTTAGTGACAGTTGTTCCTATTTAATTTTTCTGTTGTGATATGTATTTGTTATGACTAGGTCAAAAGGCACCCCTGAAGATTAATCAAACCCAGATGGGGTAAACAGTTTGGGGGTTGTGTGACTTAAACTGGCACTGTACACTGTGGCCACTAGGGGGCAGACTCTAACACTCATTAGTTAACCATGCAAAGAGAATAGATTTCAAGAAACAAACGTCCCAGAAATAAAAGGAAAAGTGGGCAGAAGTTTTATTTGTGATCAGATACTCCTCCCGACCCCCTTGTGCCTAATTTTACTGTCTTCCAAATGCCATTATTTCTCCCCAGGTATCAGCCATGGTACTGTTTGTGCAAACGGCAAGAGAGGGTGGTAGAGAAAGAAAAGTTGCTGATGCACTGTGGTATGCCAGGCACTAGACTGAGTGTGTCGCATTCATTATCTCGTTCAGTCACATGTAACCCTCTTTAAGAAATAGAACTATTGCCCCTTTTTTACAAAAGATGAGCAAACAGGCCTAAGGAGGTGAAGTCACACAGAGTTCCGTTTACAGAGCAGCAGGTCAGTTTCCAATCGAGGTCTTTCTATTCCTAAAACCATGCTCTTTATGGTCACAGTCTTTCTGAGGAAGGATGGGGTTTTGGTATATAAAGTTTCAATTTTGATTTTGTTATCACAGATCTGACAGAATGAAGTGAGAGGTTTGGTGCTATTGTCATTCTTGTCAGAATGGCTGTAAGGGATGTGTGTCTTACCTGAAAGGTACCCTCTCTGTCTACGAGGAGAGTCAGGTTCTGTGTCCAGATACCAGCTATGAGGTTTAGGGGAAAGAGCTCTGAGCTATAAATCAAGGTGGAAACAGTCCATTAACTCCTCTTTGGTGCCTGAGAGAACAAAAGCTCTGTGAGGGCTCTCTCTACGTTGTTTACCTAGTACTTGGCACATCGTAGATTCCCAGAACTATTTGTTGAATACCCAAGCTGAAGAGTGAGTGTGTGCCTGCATAATTTTAAGTCTTGAGATCTAAATTGATTTCTTGGATCTGAAACTCACCAGTTAGATAATCTTGTCTAAGTCCTCTCTCTTCTCTGAACCACAGCTTTCTTATCAGTAAGTTGGAGTGATTCTTCTAGAAATTCCTAAGATTCTTTTCAGACCCCAGACTTACAGATCTCCCCTTCTGCCTCCTCATTGGCTAGATGAACTCTGGGGTTCAGCTCTGCAGACAGAGAGAGATGATGGGCAAGACCCTCAGAGCCAGGCGTGGCTATTAAGGAGCCCAAAGAGGAAGACACCCCACATGGCTGCTGATGGCCTAAGGGCTGGAATGTGGGGATAGGAACTGACAAGAGAGAAATGGAGAAGCATACTCGTGACTTTAAATGAATCTTTGTTGCTTTATCTACTAAAGTAAAAAGTAGATGGTACGGCTCTAGAGAGTAAATCATTCAAGTGAATTAAGTGGAATTACAGGATTTCCCCAGGATCTGAAGGCGAAGAGATTGATTTCATTCTTTGCTTTGTATGTGAAGACACGGCGAAGAGGCCCAGTTTCCCCCATCCTGAGCTTCCCTGATGGTGATGTCAGGGCCGAGCTGTCCACATGGGACCGTCAGTGAGGGAGGGCATTGCTCATTGTACTGGCTTAAAATAGCTAACCCGACAAGTTCTCTACACATTCCTCAGCCTCCAGAAAGCTAGTTTCAGTGGAGCGTGCAACACATATTATGCCTTCGTCACACTCAGATTCTGTGTAAACATACACTGATCACCAATGGATATTTTTCAAAGATTAATTTTAGTTCTGATGGACTTTGATTTGTCTCCAGACACACCCAAAATAGCTTCACTCCTCGTCCCGCCAATGAGCAGACTCACCAAAGCACACAGAACATGGCTACACCTCACCAAGGGAAGGACCTTCCTGGGAGACCCCCCCACACCCAGAATATAATTGAGATGTCATATTGGTCATTTTCTCACTCCTGGAGGAGGAGCTTAATAATTTAAGACCAGCTTCCTGAATTTAGCTCTTGTTTCTGCCACCACGGACTCAACTTTTATTCATTCCAAGTGTAGTGACACCACATAGATGCTATTGGTTCTTGGCTATATGCCAAGCTTTGTTCTAAACACTCTATAGCTGTTCATTTAATCCTCACAGCAATTTCCTAACTATCATTATATACAGCTATATGACATAATACAAAACTATTATCATTACCCTGTTATGAATAAGGAAGCAAGGGGGAAAAGAGGTCACATAGTTTACCCAAGCATTTAGAGCAAGAGGTACCACTGACTTCAAGGCTTGTACTTTAAACTCCTATACTATAGCTCCGCAACAAATTTTTAGTAAGCGCCACTCTACAAAGGACCAGGACTTTTCTGGGAAGGGGCCTGCAGAGTGTCAGCCCAAACATTGGGACTTAGATGAATGTCTTGGGCAAGCATACAGGGAACTAGGTGACAAACTAGGAAAAAAGCCAGAGCCCAGCTGAATGGACTGGGCACAGGAGACGGGAGATAGTTGTGGGACATCACAGTTTTGTGGCCAGGCAGATCTCTAGACATTCTCTCCAGACAGAAGGTGTAGCCTTATACCACATGACCTGCCCCTGGAGACTGCCTCCACCCTCACTGCCGCCATTGTCTCATTAGCCAGGGATTGAGGTAGGCCCTTGAGGCCTAGGTCTTGGTGACCACGCTGGCATAGGCAGGGGTGGTTTCTATCCATGAGCAATTAGTATCCCCAAGAGTTCCCTACACCTTCTTGACCTCTGGAAGCCATGTCATTCTTCCACTGCTGGGAGATCAAGATTAGGAGGAAAAACTATCATGGCTCCTTTCCTGCAACGGTGTCAGGGGCAGAAGATTTCAAGGCCTCCTTCCCAGGAGCTATCAAAGTGGCCGGGCAAGATAATCTAGTCACTCCTGCATTGCTGTGTGCCCTCCTCTGTGCCCTGGGAGACCAGCTTTGGCAGACTGCTCACCTGGGCCTGGTCGTGCTCTGGGTTGGCTAAGAGGAGGCAGCAGCAGGAGCTGCTGGAGGGTGTGAGGAGAGAGTCCTGGTTCTGACAGAGGTTGTGTCCTTCTGCAATGTTAGTGCCTGTTGGGCAACCCTTTCTCAGGGCGTGGTGTGAGGGGAGCTCCAGCTGCCACAGGCTTCTAGCTGTGTGATTACTCCCTACACCCCTCAGATCAAGGGACAGAAACTTAAGTTACCATCTCTTGCTGGGCCCCGAGGGGTCTCAATGCCCCTCAGAGTTCACTGAACTTTGAGCCTCTGTCTAATGCCCTTTCATTAAACTCTTCAGTCAAACCCTTCAGGGTGGGTTCTGATTCCTGCCAGGATCCTGTCTGATAGCTCAGTTCTTGCCTGGTGGGTGACAACTGTATAATCCCCAGCTCTGAATTCTGATCTGCTGCAGCTTTGGGCTCCTGACTGCCATTCTACTCCAAAGAACACCCACATTCAGTTCTGGTACTTCTCTCCTCTGCCCTACTGTACACCTCAGTCTCTCCTTCTCCCAACTGTCTCTGTTCCTGACACTCACACTTCACTGGTCTTCTGATCTGAAGTTTCTGTACTGGTTCCCAGCACTTTTACAATTCCTTACAATGCATCAAATATGTCGATTAGGCTCCTGCTATATGCCTGGCATTCTGCTAGATGCATTCATGCATGTTACCTCACTTAATCCTCATCATTATCTGATGAGGTGAACATTATACTCAGAGATGGAAAAATGAGCTTCTGCTTGGTCAACATAATTCCCTCCTTTTC
The DNA here is from genome assembly GCA_004024945.1 of Uropsilus gracilis. Classification (NCBI taxonomy): domain Eukaryota; kingdom Metazoa; phylum Chordata; class Mammalia; order Eulipotyphla; family Talpidae; genus Uropsilus; species Uropsilus gracilis. The sequence continues at coordinate 63,594 of PVHY01002005.1, forward strand.
TTCTAAAAGCACCTCAAGTTTCCTTTGGGAAACCACTCCTCCCCTATTCTGATCCCTTGTGATTCAGGTGAAGCTCGCTGGCTCCCTGGCTAAGCCAAGACACCATGATAGCACCCGTCAGAGTTACCTCTGAGTCTTTGGTTAGAAGAATCAGAAAGGTAACAACTCCTTCTCCTGGAGTTAAGGAGGGAAGCTGTAAACCTCACTGATGGACTTGCTGCTATCAGGTAAGAGAACCTGGCTGGGGATGTTGCTGACCTAGGAGGGAGCAGAGTCAAAGACTGAGACAGTATGCTGTAGGATGTGGGCATGCTGGGCATTGGGTTCCGTGAAATTTCTTGGTTGGTGGAGGGTAGTAAGTTCCCTTTAAAACTGAGTCTGGTTGGGTTTCAATCATTTGCAATTATAAGGGGCCTGAATGATATAAGGTAACCTGCTTAATATCACACATATGATAGCTGTGGAAATGGCAGCAGAATCCTGGATCCCCAGGTTTGAGGGACCTAAGCTAGGTTCTTCAAGACCCATGAGTACGATGATGGCTGTGAGAACTTAGCATATCCAGCAGTCTTCCCTGGTGGCTTTCTCTAGGCCTTAAAATTGGATACGTGCAGCAGATCTTCTCCTGCTTGGGTGTGTCTGTCTTGCTTGTAGGTTGTGGTGGAACCATTGTCATATCCATTTTTACTGACCTCAGTGGGGACTCCATAGCCACCCTCCAAGGAGATTGGTATTTTGTTTTGTTTTGTTTTTTGAGACTAGGTCTCGCTATGTTTGCCCGTGGAACCACAGGCTCCCGTTGCCCGGGGTACCACAGACTCAAGCAATCCCCAGCCTCAGCTTCCCAGATAGCTGGGATTACAGGCGCGCACCACCACGCCCAGCTATTTTTTTGGAACTAGGTCTCGCTATGGGCCCCAGGTGGGACACAAACCGCGATCCCTAGCCCCGGCCGCTTCATAGGCTGAAGCTTACAGGCACGAGTCACTGTGCCTGTAAGGAGGCCCTACCTCCAAGGAGATTGTTCTATGGTTGTTTGTTTGTCATGTATTTCTCCTTCTTCCTTGGTAATGGTACCCTTTATGTTTAGCTTTAACCATGGTCTTCCATGTTTTTCAAGGTTTTTATTGTGGTATTGCTGTTTTACCCTGTTGTTTGTATTTTGGAAGTATAGGGCCCCTTCCTCAGGTGTAATTTCCATAGCACTTCCACCACCAAAGCTGCCATCATCCACCACCATGGTCTTCTCCCCTCTGGTAGCCCTCAGGAGACCCTGTTCCTGCAGTCTTCCTTCCAGCTACACTTAGAGTCTCCTTTAGTTTTTTTTTTTTTCCTCCTTTAGGCAGCTTTCCCTGAATGTCATGAACCAGCTTGTGCCTCCCTCCCCCGCTCTTCCCCACCATTATGGTCTCAGGATTTATCCCATTTCCTTTCCTGTTCTTGGCTGGTAAGATAGAAAGTTCCCTGACCTTGGAATCAAAAAACCTGGATCTGAGGCCTGGCTCCACTTCTAACTAGATGGAAGACTTTGACCAAGTAATTAGGTTCTCTGGCCTTTAGGTTTTTTATCTGTAATGAGAGGATGATAGCACTTACTTCAACTAGTTAGCCCGAGGATTAAATTAGATAAAATATGTGTAATTGCTTGCTTGATGATGAAGTGTGATAGAATTAGACATATTATGATTACTAGTAGGCAGTCCCTGAAGGGCTGTGCTTCCATTTGAGCTTAGTGCTGCCTGTTGAACCCCACCTAAAATTCAATCACCTGCTATTGTATATTGTCTCTAATTGTTCTGTGTGTCAAGTCATATTATTGTGAATAGATTGATAAGCCCTAGAAGGCAAGGACCATGTTTTATAACCTCAGAGCACTTAGGATAGGACTGAGCTCATAGAAAGCACCTTAGGTACAAGAGGAGGCATGAATGGGGTCAGAATTGCTGTCCCCCAAAAGACAATTTGTTGGAAAAGGTACTCTTGCTTTGGGTCTCCCGCTATATTATCAGGATCTATTGGACTTGGAGAGGCAGACTCACGTCAAATAAGCTCATTAGAGCCTGAAGCATAGCAATCAGAGGTCAGTTTATTAATTTGGAATAGGGAACTGCTTTCTGATCACTGAAATGTTTTTGTCTTCTGCCTAGCCCCACCTGGTACCTGCATGCCTGGGAGACCAGATCTCTATTGAGAAGGTTGATATGGACCCATGATATGGAAAAGTGGGTATTTTGAGAAATGGGCATGGGAGAAGTGGTCCTTTAAACTTGTCCAACCGTGTGGCTTCACGTGTTAACTCTACCCCACAACAGAGTCCCTTTCTCCAGAGAACAGAAAGTTTACATTCCCTGGACTAGTGTCTCTCTCACTTGACACCAAAGAATAAAGCGGGTCAACGTTCCTCACTCCAGACTTCCCTTTCGATGTTCCAGTCTGCCCCCCATGGTAGGATGTCATATAGTGATTTTTATGTCTGCTATTAAATTATAGTCACATGCCATTCTGCTTTCCCGTGTCTTAGCAGACATGAACTGCTACAACAAAATGCCATAGCGTGACTTAATAACAAAAATTCATTTCTCATGGCTTTGGAGGCTGCAGAGTTCAGCATCAAGGTACCCGTTTAGTTCCTGGTGAGAACCCCCTCTTGGCTCGCAGATGGTCTTCTTGCAGACCCCACACATGATGAGGTCACTTTCTTTTCTTATAAGGACACTAATTCCATCAGGAGAACTCACCTCTGGACCTCAGCTAAACCTAATTGCTTCCCAAAGGCCCGCTTTCTCCTACCTCATACTGGCTAGTTAGGGCTTCAGTATATGAATTTGGAGGAGGGAGAGATACATTCTAGTAGTGTGTACTACTAGAGTGGTGACTTATTTACTTCATTATCTTAATTGATGCTTGCTGTACATATGTATGTATGCAAGTATGTATGTATGTATGTAGCCATCCATATGTCTACCTATCTACCTCCCTACCTACTTATTCTTAGGAAGTAATTTGGTCTAACCATGACTTCTAGTGCTTCACTTGCTCTTCATGTGCTTTCAGAGGATAGGAGGAAGGGAGATGATGATGTTGGGGCTGCCATAGTTGACTGGAATTTGAGACACCAAATTTCTCCGTCTCTTGGCTTTGTCCCACACATGGGTAGTCAAATCTAATGTGTGTACTTAGAAAGCATTTTTCAACTGACTTAACTCTTGCTAAGAAACTGAATTTTAATTCCTGCTACCTCACCGTTTTCCCTTTGGAATCAGGGATTCTGGGGCTACTTGTGTATCAAATAATTGAATAATATTTGCAGTGTTGATCACTGGACCCTGAGCTTCCAGCTTTTCCGGCAGGGACTGACTTGTTGATTTCTATTACCACCTGTTTTCAGCCCACCTGAAATGGATCATCTGACAACTCACCCAGCCCAGCCTGGACTCATAATCCAATGCCGTTAAAAGGCACTTTCTCTCCTGCTGAGAAATTAACACCTTTTCCTTTGTCCCAACTTTCTGGGATCATTTCCAATATGTCCTGGCTGGGAGTTAATTACATCTGTGTTGACACATACTCAATTGCAAGTGATTTTGCACATGCAAGAAACCTGTTGAGATTTTTCCCTTTTGGGTCCCAAACTGCTGATCCATCCTTTTACCCCAGTTTTGGGGGTAATTTTTCCATCCGCTGGAAAGATTGGAATTTAAAGTAGAAAATTTATGGGATTCCCCACTCTAAGAAAATCATGGTCTTCTCCTTTCTCACAGAGCTTTTTAAATCTCAAGACCAGTCTTTTGCACAAAACTTGACATTTTCTTTTAGAACAACTGGGTCTATGATTACATGAAACTCTCAGAGGCAAGGAAGAAGCAAAGCAGCAAGTTAGAATGCTTACCTCCACAACAGCTGCTTCAAGAACACAGCGCTCAAACCAGAGCCAGAAGATCCAAATGTAGGTCAAGTAATTTTTAATTCTGATTGGGTATTATATATGCACAGCCGGGAGCCTTTTTTTTTTTCTTTCTTTTTCATCAAGACTTACAGATTTGGGTGGATTACAGAAAAAAGTTATTAGCAGCCACATCTAGTGTCTGTTGCTCACTTAAGGGGCACAGGTCAGCCTCATTCGATGTTATGTGCTTATTTTGATGTCCAGAGTCCTGGCTGTGAACATAGAGGAAGAACACTAGAGAAGGGCACCCCTCCCCTCTGAGTTGTGGCTGAGGTGCTGACACTCCTGCTTATGTTGATCCTCACTTAGCTGGGTCTGTTGAGGTTGCCGTGTCACCATGGGGGGCACAGAGGCAGCAAACTGTCAACTGCCGGCTACATTTGAATCACAGGTGTATCTTATTTAGCCTTCATGGTAGTCACCCATTTATATGTTTTTTAATGAGCTAACTTTTAAAAAGGTAGAATGTTTTGTACAAAAATCAGGATTGTTGATGAATTATTTTTTCTTTTCAACTGAGGTACTGGTAGCCTTGGCATCCCCGCTTGGTGGCAGTAAGCTTTCATACTGAGTGACACTGCCCCCATCGGTCGGGGCATGCACCTGCTGTCAGCCTGTTTCAGTCCCTACTTCCTCACTTTCATTCCTGCTAGAGACAGGACTTTGCTGCTCTCTACGACCATCTGGAAATGTCCTACACGAATGCCCAGTACTCTTCAACTGCATAGGAGAGAAGCTCGGAGTCTCTCTGGCAGGGGAAGAGACTCAGGTTATTCTCAGCTGTTTATGTGAAAGTCAATAACGAATGGATCAGAACAGTTGGCCTTGAGAAAATGAGTCATGAGTTAATGGGTAGGTTTTGTTGAGTGATGGTGAGGAAGTCTTAAGAGCGGGAAAGACAAGAGGTGGCTCCGAGACCTGGGGAAGGTAACACTTTTGCAAAGAGGACCCAAAAAATGTTGAGGTATCTGAGATTATGCCAAGGATAAGTTATGGCCATAGCATTCTGTGTGTGGTTGTTTGAACCAGACCCTTCTCCCCAGGAGCTGTACTCTCCCTTAAACAGAGTGCTCTGTGCTACTGATGTCCTGTTTAGTTTATCTCTGCATCATGACGCCTAGTCTATGGGCTCAGTAAATGACCTGCACTTGGGACTGGAAGACTGTGTGTGTCCACATGTATGCATGTGTCTATGCGCATGTGTATGTGTAGGTGCGATACAGGGCAAATAAGGGTGGGGGGAGAAAGAGAGAGACAGACAGAAAGAGACAGAGGAAGAGAGGGAGAAAAGGAAAGTGTCTTATGTCTAATACACACCAAGAATTATAGGGCTTTGTCATCAGATGACAGTGGTTCATCTAGAAATATTTGCCCTCCCATGCCAAGGACAAGAAGTGGTGATGGTCAGGGGGTTGCATTCTTGCCCCCAAAGCCCTGGGGTCCACAGTATCAGCTCTGAGTAATTAAGGCTGGGCTGAGCATCCTCATTTCGTGATTCAGTGGTACTTACCCTCCTCTGACATCCATGTTCTTTCTATCTGTCCCTGTTTCTAACTCAGAATACATTGGTACATCACATGGCACGTATGGATATGTGTGAGAACAATGTGACAGACTGGGGAAGTACTCTGGACCTGAAGTTAAGCAGACCTGGGTTTAAGTTGACCCCACCTGCACCCCAACCCCTTAGCTGTGGGACGGTAGGTAAGCTGCTTAGTTCTGCTAAACTTTGGCTTCTTTGTTGAAAATGGGGATAATCATAGTACCTAGTTCTTAAAGTTTGTGTGAAGAGTAAACAGTGCCTGGCATTTGGTAATACTCAATAAATGTTTCCTAGCATTATCCCAAAGTTCAAAGCTGAAAAGGATTCTCCAATTTCCTCTGAGATGGTATTTTCATGTTGAGTTCTCCATAATTATAAGATCAGCCTATATGCTTTGAGGTGAAGTACAGTATTTAGTTCCCCAGTACTGCCATGACTTTCTAATGCTTTGGGGGTTAGATATGCCAAGGTGGCCCAGGGAGACATTACAGAACAGATTTCTATTTGTGTGCTGCTGATAGGGGTGCCGTGGTGAAATTGGGGGGCCATATCCTGAGCATCATAATGGGGCATTAGGATGGCAGCCATGTGCCCTGGTGGGTGGAGACTTGGAGAAGGGAAGCCAAGCCTTCTCTGGAGAGGAAAAGAGAGAAGGGATTTAAGAGGGAAAGGAGAAAGCTGGTGAAGAGGGAGAGCAGAAGAGCATCAGGGAGGCTGGAGGCATTGGCACTGTCACTGCCATATGCGGCAGCAGGGCAGGGAAGGAAGCCATCCTGTGGGCTTCTATCCCCAGTCTGGGCTGATGAGGAACCTAGGGAAGATACTGAAGAAGCTTGTGACTTGTGTAAGCTGATTTGGAAATGTGGTTCTTGAAAACTTGCTTTAGCTTTGAAACTGAGAAGTTTGGGAATTGTCTGGAGTCCTGAAGAGAACTCCCTATGTTATTGTTTTCACTGTGAGACTTCTGAAGTGATTGCTGCTGCTGTATCGAGTGGGTCTTGCTGGTTTGGGGCCACTTTATTTATTTATTTATTTATTTATTTATTTATTTATTTATTTATTTATTTATTTATTTATTTATTTATTTATTTGTTTATTTATTTATTGTTTATTTATTTATTGTTTATTGTTTATTTATTTATTTATTTTTTTGAGACTAGGTCTTGCTATTTTTGCCTGTGGAACCGCAGGCTCTTGTTGCCCAGGGTACCACAGACTCAAGCAATCCCCAGCCTCAGCTTCCCAGGTAGCTGGGATGACAGGCGCGCGCCACCACGCCCAGCTATTTTTTTGGAACTAGGTCTCGTTACGTGCCCCAGGCGAGACTCGAACCGCAATCCCTAAGCCCCGGCCGCTTCATAGGCTGAAGCTTACAAGCATGAGCCACCGTGCCCGGCCTTGGGGCCACTTTAAAGTTGAAGCTTAAAGAATGTAGGAGCTGTGTCTTTTGGAGGAGGCGCAATGATACCATCTTGGTTTCTTCACTGGATTTGAATCTCCCACTTTTGAAGGAGGATTGATAATGCCATTTTGGTTTCTTCTTTTCCTTGAAGTGAATAGCTGTGTCTGTAGAGGAAGATCAGCGGCACCATCTTGGTTTCTTCATTTGACTTGAAGTGAGTAGAGCTGTGCCTTTGGGAGGAGGATCAACAAGACCATCTCGGTCTCTTCATTTGCCTTGAAGGTGGGACAGCTGCTGTTTTGTGGACACGTAAATAAGAACCAATGTGTAGCTTTTTGAACTAGAGACTGCACTATGTGGTAAGATTACCAAAGGGGTGCTTTATATCCTCAGTGACTTTTGTCTATTTCATCCTCTTAGTGAATAAATCTTGTTTTTGTCTCCTCTTAAGGCTAGTGTGGTCTTGCTACTGCTCAGGCAGGTTGGGAAGAACCTGATGAGTAGCTGGACTTAAAGGGCCAGCTGCTCCTGTTTGTAAGTTTAGTTTTTGTTACCCGGTTTCACTGTGATCCTCTTATTTTGGAGTAAGGTGCTGGCACTGTTCCCTGCTGTGTCACACAAACTCTCAGATCACTTACCCTTGTTAAAAAATGCCATCTGCCTCGGTTCTTTTTGTGGAAAGCCTCCTTGACTCCCATCAGGGTGTCCCAGGGAACTTCCTGATCACCATCTCAAACCTAACCATGCCGGCTAACAACGCTGGCTGCCCATCACAGCAGGAGGGGTTGGCTCAAAACCTCACACCAATTTTCCCCTCCTCTTCCTTTGGAAAGCTGGAACTTCTCCCAGGTGTACACAGATACCCACTTTGGACCCAAACTAGGGAAAATTCCTTATAGCCCAACATATGAAATTGAAGACTCTTTCTGGCTTCTCTCCTTTCCTCCCTCCCGCCCCCCCTTTCCCATCGCAGAAAGGGAAGATGAAATGCAGCATTAGCCCTTGTTCCTACAACCCAGCTCCTCCTCGGATGAGCATGTCAGGCTGGATACTGTAGCTAAACATAAATGAACGGTTATTAATGATGGTCATAATGTTTTCTAGCAGTTAGCTGGCTGTGATTCTAGGATTTTTTTTCCACTGTGTTTTGAAGGGTTAGGTTATTTAAACTTACCATCAAATAGAATCAAATCAAAGTGAGCTAATTTTTCTTAAACACTAATCATTTTAAGGCTATTGAACTAAATATAGAGGCAGTTCATTAAATCATTAAAACAGCCTGCAATAATGCTCACAAAGTCATTATGGAGCTATTCCCTAGCCAGAGAGGTAGTGTTGCCTTAAGCACAGTTTAATCAAATTAGATGGTGGGCTATGTCATGGGGCTTCTCCTATTGATATTCATTAAAAATACATGATTTATCACTAATCTCTGTGAGGTAGATCCCACTCTTCCAAATGAATTTTGTAAATGTCAAGGGGAAGAAAACAGAATGGCGGATTGTTATAATAATTTAAGAGTGGTGTGATCACATTTACATTTTATATACTATGCAATTTAGGAACAGATAATAGCTTTAACAAGGCTAAACTTTTTTCTTTAGTTAAAGTTAGAACAGAAAGGCCGAACCCTGAGGATTAGCCATTATATTTTATCTCAGAACAGGCCCTAACATTCGAATTATCTTTTGGTAGAATGGTAGCTTGTCGCATTGTTCTCAGTTCCTCAGGTGGAGGGGTTTCTGCAGAAATACTTGCTATCCAACTCGCCCAGATCGGATTCCAGGTTTCAGTTGCTTCCAGGGCTGGGCAGTTGGGAGACAGGGGTTTCGTGTCCCTTGGAACCCTGGGTGCCCTTCCTCCGTCACCCTTTCACACCCACAAGTCCCCTAGCAGCCTCCTGCAGCCTCCTGCAGCCTGCTGCTCCTTCCTCCCCAGCAGACTGTAAAGGGCTGATAACAGTTTAAAAGTCTTACCCCACCCAGAGGCATTTGCATTTTAACTGGGATCAAAGCTGAAACTAAAGGGATTAAGTCCTAATAGTAGAATTTTAAGCATCAACCAGTGGGTGGAAGAGGATTTTTCTCTTGCCAGAGGGGCCTTCCTTCAGGCCTTGAAGGCAGAGGAGGGCAGCTATGTGGGCTGGGTCAGATGGGAAGGGTTGAAGGAAACTGGGGAGCAGGGAGATCCATCCTCTGTGTGTTTGTGTGTGTGTGTGTCTGTGTATGTAACTATGAAATGAGCTATCTCTGACTCAAAAATTCCCTTTCTAAGCAGTAGCTTTCTAGGTGGTACACTTTGAAATATTGTTATTCTGACTTGTCCTCTAAACATTTTTTTTCTTCAAAAACTGGGGACTAATGTTTGAAACTCAAATGTATAGTTTGGTTTAAAACTCTCAATCTTACCTTTAAAATACCCCTGAAGGTAGAAAGACACTTACAGAAGGAGCAGAACCTTTCCGATATGAAAATGTGACTGTTCTTAGCAAGACACATGAGATGTCTCCCTACACTTAAGACGCTTATCAAAAGCTTTTCAGAATATGACTTACAGCCAGAATGGTCAGAATCAGCAGACAGAGGCACTCGATTTGTGTAAGATAGGAGGCTTTTAGCATCTTGGCCATTTAACCTAATCTAAAAGAGAAACACAGCTTAAATGAAATCCTCCTTATTTTACTCTGCTATATTGCAGAATAATGGAATGCCCACCCCTTCGGCAGGCACAGGAGATCTCTAACTTGACTCTTGGCTCAGCGGGAAGCTCTCAGAACCGTTTGCAACGCCAAACTCAAGACACAATAGGGTCTGACCGAATTTCCTACTGATGAAATAATGGAGGGCTGAACAGAATGGTACTGATATATTGGCAGGAACCGACTTAACTTCTCAAAATAATAAACGAGGGTCCCAGCAAAGCCTCTTGTTAAGTGGCTAAATGTCTAATTCACCTAGGACATTGTTTCCAAATTCATTTCATCTTTGGTTATTTGATGAAAGGAAGCGCTGTCCTGGTGGTTTTTCTTGTGCGACGCTGCATGCACCTAAGGGCAAGGTGCATTTATTTTGATGATTAATACCAGCAGGTTTTGTGGCTTAATGGGAAAATGCTAGATATATTTGAAATGATACTGCCTTCTCCCCCCTCTTCATTCATCAGGTAAACATTTTGATTACTTGCCTTCCAAGTTTGTGCTTAGTAGACCTTATGTTATCCACTGACACTCTGGTAACGTTATTCTTGCATATTTGTGGTTGGAGAAGCTCAGGAGTGGCTGATTTGGGGTGGGTAGTGTTGGTGTGCATTGTCTCACTCACAGCTCTTTTCTAAGATGGGTAACAGGAGGCTGGGAGAATAAATGGAATGGAATAGAATATTTTCCCTTCTGCTCCCACGGCACCCCAAAATCTTACCAAGAACCACAGGGGCAGCTTTGCTGCTGTTCACTTACAGGGTCTTGCCCTTATTTTCACAGGTTTATTAAAAACAGAAATGAGAGGACTAAAATTAGAGGTCGTGGGATTAAGAGGGCTGAACAGGACTAGAGTGAATGACTCATCCTGGTTTTTCCAGGTCTGTCCCCATTTTAGCACTAAAAGTCCTGTATCCTGGGAAAACCCTCAGCCCCAAGCAAAAAAGCATGAATGGTAACCCTAAGAACTCCCCTGCTTATATATATTTGGGGGGGAGGAGAAAGAGAAAGAGACTGTGAATATCTGCTTTTGATATCTGCTTCCCCCCCATTGTCTCCTGTTTAAGATTCCAGATTTCAAGGACAGGTATGCTAAAATGGGAGAATGACCTTAGTTGGAATTTCCCTTCAGGGAGATGCAGGGGGAGAAAGAAGTGAAATGGTCAAAGGTGAAACAGATTTCCTTGAAGGTGGGAAATGAGGGTATATAAAGGGTGTGCAAACAAAGAGAAGGATTCAGGATTCAGATTCGAATATGGAGATCAGATAGAGAGAGAGGTTCAATGGAGGAGAGATGGGAATCGGCCATCTTGTAGAGTAAAGATGTGAGCTTGGCCATGTGGTCACCGGGGGCCTGTAACCCTTGGCTGACCTGGACTAGCAGCATGTGTGCTGAATGCAGTTAAGGAGTTTGCAGATTAGAACTCCGTGTTGGAGTTTGTTATGCTGAGTTTAACTTGTGTCTGCGAGAGGCCGTGCAAAAGACAGGCCTGAAAAGAAAGTGAACTTGGCTGGGTCCGGTACCATGGAGTTCCTGCTACCTGAAGACCACAAGGAGAAGGCAGTGTGGAAGACAAGGAGGAGCATGCCAAAGGAGTGCCCCAAAGAAAGATGTCTTCAAACATGCGGATTGAACTCTGACTGGTTGATTTTGGTGAGATGATCAGGACTGAGAGACTGAGGATTCTGTGAGCAATCTGGGGAAAGGACTTTGGACAATGCTGAGAAAGGTTTTGGACAATGTTAAAGTAATCGGAGATTTCCTTACATGTTTCTTGTGTAGTTATTAGGATAGCTAGAAAATCACTTTGTTAGAAATAAGTTAGTCTGCACTGATAGTCTTGCATTGGTTTTGTATTTTGGTTGAGAAGGCTGGGGATGGTGGAAAGAACCATCAAGAGTTTAAACTGTGTTTCTAAGTTTTTCTTCTGCAGTTTTTGGAGCTGGAAACCAAGAAGCAGCTGGTCAGCCTTTGCATATCAATAGTAAAGGTGATCAGTGTAAATGTTAATGAACAGTGTGTAGCCTGCTTCCTAGGGAGAGAAGCAGGCATAGGTGTGTCTACTTAACTTAAAGGCAATCGCTAATGTGAATGGCTTGTAGCCTGCTTCCTAGAGAAAAGCAGGCCTGTAGGTGTTTAAAGTCAGGCCTGTGTGTGTTTTAAGTTAAGTTAAAAAGCCACTAATGAACTGTTTGGAGCCTGCTTCCTAGAGAGAGAAGCAGGCCTATAGGTTTTAAAGTCAAAGTTAAAATGTCTTCTTCGGGTTGCCCTGTTTCATTTTTACTACCTTGAATGCTCCCAATCTCATCTGAATACTTGCTTCAAAAGTATTTCACTCTTAGGAAATCAAAATACTTAGTTAATCTATTAGTAAAAACAATTTTTCACTTTTATAATCCTTTATATAATTAAAAAATATTTCACTGTTATTGTCCCTTATAATCCTCAAATATAGGACAATAGGCTATTTTACAGAAAAGAAAATTGATGCTGAAGACAATCAGTTTTCTGTCTCCACCCTTGTCTTGCCCCCATTTCTTAGATTTGAAGTCTGTGTTTAGCAAATAGTCACAGAGCAGCACTCCCTGCTGGGATGTGATGAGGCAGACACAGTTTTCAAAGCTGCCTGGCTGACCTCTTTCCAAGTCTCTTTTGGAAACTGTTTCTTTACCTTATAGTCTCACCCTATGGCTATTCCTAAACTTCCCTCCATGCCAAAGTTTGCATGTTTTGGTGTCTTCACATGGGTTTCACCCAGCCATCAAAAGAATAATTAAGTCACCCCAATTTTAGGTGGTGCTACAGTCATGTGAGAACCCGAAGACACTGCATCTCCTTGGCTGAGTACTTGTGAAGCGGGGAACCCAGTATGAACCCAGTTCCTTACACTGAGAAAGGAGTGTGGGCATTGCTGTCACCTGCATCTAAAGACAGAGACTAAGACTAGCCTGTGGTCAGATAAGGCCATTTCTCCTTTTTACAGTAAAGTGATTATCTGGGCAGATTTGGGATTATGCTAACGTAGGTCCTGAGGTGGGGACTGGAAAGGCCCAGAGGGGAAGCGAGGAGATACGATTTTGGGGAGAAGTGTATACGATTTTGGGGAAAAGCGTGGAAAGTGGAGTGAGAGAAAGGGCCTGGAAATTGGGATCAGGCGTGGAGGTTTTGGGCCTCAGGAGAAGGACCCAGGAGCTGAGTCCTCTGGAGCTTGCTCACCTCCCCAGCACTCGGTTCCTGAGGATCGAGAGCTGTGTGAAGGCAGAGGAGAGGTGACCCTGGTGAAGTGCAGGGCCAAGGTGACACTCAGACAGGCCTGCCTTGGGGAGACCTGCCTGAGCCCCACCTGTGTTGGTGGGATTCATCTGGTGCCAACTGGAGTGACAGAAGATCAGGAGTCAAGGACACAGCCTGGAGTTTTCAACCAGAAGTGCCCTACTGAGGTGAACCCCACGAAGCTCCTTGAGGAGCAAAAGTGGGGCTCTTTTCCTTTGGGAACTCTTGTGAGGGTGTGGACTCTTTCAGTTTTTTTCCCCCCGTGTCTGGAAATAAACCTCTTGTCTATCCTGGTCGTTAAGGTTTGATATCTGAGCAGCTGCTGCACGCAGGTGGAAGAACCCATAGGAAAAAGGAATTTAAACGGGGGTGTCCCTATCCCCCTGATAACACTTGGAGTGTGCACATGTTGGGGCATAGGTGTGCACAGCAAGACCCGGGCTTTCGGTTCTCTGTCAGTGCTGAGCAGAATGGTTATGGCCAAGGTGTCACCATTAAAAAGATGCTCATCTCTTTATAGACACAGGATTGACTCTTTCAATAGCTATAGTGCTGTTAACTACCCTGTGGTCATCAACCAGCCCTTTCCCCCAGCATTGCTAAGAGTGGGAGCTCCTGGGGATATAATTAACCTTAGACCAGATCTTCCTCTTTCTTCTCATACTTGAAGTCTCATCCCAGGCCTTCACCATAGGCCTTCGAATTGCAGTTTTCTGCTAAGTTTGGTATGCGCCAGGATCCTACAGGGAGAGGGGATACACACATGTTATTAGCAAGAGCACATAGCACAAAACTATGTACAGGTGGCAGCTTAATAAGTACTCTTGGGTGACGGAATTAAGTCATCAAGCCCTCTGTTATCTTGGCTATTCATCCTTTCTGTCATTGCTTAAAAGTCAGAATGAAACAACCAGGACAAAAATAAAAATAAAATAAAACAAATCCCCAGAAAGCTCCTAATGCTTGGCCTTCTACTGACCAATAGAAAAACATGTTTCAAAAATAGAGTGAGGCTAGAGCCCTTTGCATAGAACGGGTGGTCCCTGAACCCAGAAGTTCTGGGCATGGTCTCAAAAGGTTACTTTTTAAGTTGAAAGACAATGAAGAGTTTACTTTCCCAAATTTACCTTTTCTTTTTCTTTCGAGACTAGGTCTCGCTATGTTGCCCAGGGTACTGCAGACTCAAGTGATCCCCAGCCTCTCAGGTAGCTGGGATTACAGGCATCTGCCACGGTGCAGGGATGCTTTTTTGAGACTAGGTCTCCCTATGTCGCCCCAGGGTAGTCTCGAACCTGCCAACTCAAGCGATACCCAAGCCTCTTGCCTCCCAGCACTTGGGCAACAGGTACGCGCCACCACATCCAGCTCAAAATTTACCTTTTCTCCTTTCTTTTTCTTACTTTCAATAACCAGTCTTCATGACCAACAGCCCGGAGTCGGTACCCTTCAAGAGAGCAAGAACCTATCTTCAGAGCGTACGTCCAGACCTCAGCACAGTGCCTGGCATGAAGGAAGGGCTCAGTATGTACTTGCTGAGAAAGCAAATACCATAAGCTCTACCTCTGAAAGAGTGATATGTATTGCTTTACTATGTCAGCAATCTCATACTGAATACTAGGGAATAGTCTTAATTACATACTCTGTATTCTAGATTAGGTACTAGAAGCTGCATTTGTATGAAGCAGGTTTAATGAAATCTTGATCTTTGGGTAAGCATATCAACCATAATTTACACTTCTTTATCTCTTCTAATTAGTCCTTGAAATTTCATCTTTTATTGAACAGGTACTACTAAGAGTCTGCAGAGTGACACATGGGTCATATAAGAAGCTGGTCCATAATATAAATACCTAACCATGAAAACTGCATGGTGTGTGTTCCTAGAAGGTTGAGGGATGGGGAAGGCAAGTTGTGAGTACTCTTAGGACCAGGCTTGTTGAGTTAGGGAAGAAACACTCGGTTAGTGAGTGCTGGTTTCCTGGAGTAAGACACAACTCCCAGTTTTCTGTTTATGTTTACAAAGATAAGGGTTGTTTTACCTAATTTGGGCTATCTTTGTAACCTCCAGAGTTGTTTTGACTTCTCCATCAGATTCAAAGATCTCAGAAAGAGCCCTTTTCAGAGGCACTCATTCCATTGGGAAAAGGTTGCGTTTCCAGGAACAATGAATTTTCTACATCAAGGGGTATTGGCAGGGATGGTTTGGTGGAGAGTGTGTGAACAGGTGTACATATGGAAGAGCAAAAATGTAATCCTTAAAAATTACAAAAAAAAAAATCCCACATCAAATATAAGCGATGTCTCATTCCAGTTCACTAAATCTGCTTCCTACACATGTAGCTACTTCGAATTCTTTGAAAATACAGTCTCTCATGGTTCTTATTTTCCTTTGATTGAGGCATAAGATGGAGTGAAGAGGAAGGATGATGTTGAATACCCAAGGGAAAATGTAACTGTAAAAAGAAAATGGAAGTGGGTAGTAAATTTCTTTTAAACAGTAGAGGAAGGGAGGAACCAACCCAGAGGTTTCGGTTTCTCTTAAGCTAAAGAGAAAACATAGAGATATAGTTGACTCCACAGACTTCCAAACTTGGAGCTGTCTTCAACTATAATGTATGTGAATGACATTTTGAGAATGGCCAACCTCTGCCAACACAGTAAATGTCTTCAATGGTCTTCTATCTTTCAGTTAGACAGCAGTATCGTGGAATGTAAAGTTGTGTTCCCAAAAGCACCCAGGCAAAAGAATCATGGCACCCCTGTGGGGGTAGGGAGGCTCAGACTGTGGCTACTTTCAGGCTGCTTTTTAAAGAGAAGGCAAGGTTCAGTGGTGGAACTGAACCCAGACTTTATTAGAAAATCTCAAGTGCCTCTCTTAATCTTTTGAAAATAAATTCAAGAGAACAAATTGCTGGCATGTGTTATGGTCAGATCTCTGTAAATGATGGACAAATTTTCTTGATGTCACAAGTGGTAAGTGAACCAGAGAATTTTCATGTCAGTTTGGAAAAAACTTTCATACTTGATGTTTCTTTTCTTTTTCCTTTCTTTTTTTTGAGACTAAGTCTCACTATTTTTGCCTATGGAAATGTAGACTGTCGTACCACGGACTCAAGCAATCCTCAGCCTCAGCTTCCCAGGTAGTTGGGATTACAAATGTGCACCACCACGTCCAGCTGTTTTTTTGGAACTAGGTCTTGCTATGTGCCCCAGGTGGGACTTGAACCGTGATCCCTAGCCCCGGACGCTTCATAGGCTGAAGCTTACAGGCACGAGCCACCGTGCCCGGCCATAGTTGATGTTTCTTACCCTTCATAGAACCAAGAAGTTTTAGCACCATTGAGAATCTGAGCTGTGTGTTTTAACTCAATGAAAGCTTATGGCCTATGAGAACAAATTTCTTTATGGCATTAATTCAGAAGGTTGAAAACAATTTCTCAGTGTGATGGAACTCCTCTATGGCATTTGGGAGAGATCATTCTTAAGGAACAAACAGATGCAGTTTTTGTAATCATTAAATATCTTAGTTCATAAATCTTCTTTCTACCTGATCCTTAAAGCTGAATGAGAATAAGGGAGACAGGGTCCACGATTCTTGTAATTTTGACACTAAAAACAGATGTATATGCCATAGCCTATCATATTAAATTTCTTATTTTCTTAATACATTTCCTTGAAGATGAAAGCAAAATCTGTCATCCACTGTAATAGATTCTTGTTTGTTTTATAAGACTGATCATTGAGAGTAATTAAAATATATTAATTTAGAAAAGTCAACACATAAGTACATTTTTTAAGAAGAACTTTTTATTAATGTATTTAGAACATAGGTTTCCTCTTTCTACATGGGAAGAAAAAACAGGTGTCAGAACAATAAGAATAGTATACTTCACTTTTGCAAATTGAAACAATTACATGTGCAGAGAAATGATCTACACTGGAAAAGGTGTTGATAGTGGTTGCCTAGGAGCTTGAGATCATGAGTGCTTTATGATTTCTTCTTGTCTTCTCTTTCCCTCATGAACATGAATTACTCTTGTCATGAAAAGAAAATAAAAAACACTCAAGTAAGACATTATGCTCATAAATAATACTTATACTACTCATAAGAATAAACAATTATTACATCCCTGGATTTAGCATGTATGAATTTTCTTATCTTAGCTCCTGAAGTTCTTCAAATATCCATAGCCATTCCCTATGTCTCATTTTCCAGTTATAGCTGACTCCAGCATACAAATACTTCTTGGAAAGATGAAAAACATGGTCCCTAGTAATGGGAAACAAAGGGTTGTTCTGGGATATGGGGCAGAAGTATTTACCTTTTGGTGGTGTTGATACCAAGAATAAAAGCATTAAATTCTGTCTCTCTTCCAGAGCTTAACTTTACCAGTACCTCCTTTTCTTCTTCTCTTTCTCCTTTTTTCTGCTCCTTAATTTTTCTCCAACTAAACGTGAAGCTTTTTTAGGATAAGGACTTTTTTTGGTTTTCTTGCTTGCTGTCATGGTCCTTGGTACAGAGCAGATACTCATTTGTGTTTGTTGAAGACAGACCCAGAGATGTTAAGTGGTTTACCCAAAGACACACAGCCAGTTAACAGCAAGATCAGGACTAGAATTCCAGCTAAATCGGGAAGTGCATTGTGCTAAACCAAAAGGAATGTTAGTGTCTCAGGCTCATGCTAGTCAACTGATTGAGATTTAACATATGTCACCCAGCTAGGGACAGAAATAGAAGAGTGAAGGCAGGAATCAAGCTGATATACTTTGGCACATCTTTGCTAAAGCTCTGTTCATCATTTCAGTTGCTCCATAAAAAAAAAAAAAAAAAAAAAAAAACGCTTTTAACCATTGTTTTCATCTTCTCATAGGTAAGAAGGTTTGTAGCTTAGTAAAAAGAGCAGACCCAACCAGTATTATATTTTTTGCAGAAAATGTTTGTGATAAATTCATTCAGCAAAAGAAAAAAATAAATCCATCTACATCAAAATCACAATGAACCTGTTTCCATTACAGGCCCCCAAGAGACAAAGCACCAAGGTGAAAGCAACTAGAGTACAGATGAGAGATTTCTTTCCACTGCAACATCTACCCCAGGAAACAGCTAGTGCAACCTGCAGACCCAGGAGGTGAGAAAGAAAATTATTTTGTTGGGTAAAAGTATTCTGAATAACTGCCTTCTTTGGAGAGGGAAGAATTTCATTTTTTCATCTGACAGACGGAGAAGAACCTGTTTTCAGTGGAGATACTGGAGTTAATCGTCCCAGGATAATGGCTACCTTTGACCGAAGACACAGCCCCGGGTATTGTGACTTCATTCCCTTCAAGTGTTGATCAAGTCTCAATCTTCAGGATGGCTGTGACATATTCTATTTCTGTAACTCCCTTTGAGAAAAGCATCCTATAATTTTTATCCACTTCTTGTAGTTGCTGCTGATGGTGATTTCGTATCTCCACTAGAACCATGCTGGGCAGAATTGACCCTTTGCAAGCATTCCTTCATGACACGATGAATAGGAAAATAAAGGGGTGCATACAGAAGAAAGCGAGCAAGCAAGGGGGAGGTGGAAGACAGCACTGCGATGACGGAGGCAAGAAGAGTTAGGATCACGCCACAGTCTGACCCTCACATGCCTTTGCACCCACATCCAGCTTGTTTTATTAAAGACATGCTGTTCAGAAAGCCTGTGAGGACCTGCAGAGCTGGCGTGAAAGCTGTGAAACATCTCAGATGTGCCAGTAATTTGACTTCCCTTGAAAACAATATAATGAAAAAAAATGCTTACCTTCAATTTGATAGGATATGGAAGAGAATGATTTTCTAGAAATAAAAATTATAATCAAGCCAGGCATGGTGGCATGTACCTGTAATCCCAGCTATCTGGGAGAATGAGGCTAGGGATCACTTGAGTTCATGGGTTCGAGACTACCCCAGGCAACATAGCGAGACCTGGCCTCAAAAAATAGCCAGGCATGGTGGCACATGCCTGTAATCCCAGCTACCTGGAAGGCTGAGGTTGGGGATCACTTGAGTCTGTGGTACCCCAGACAACATAAGTATATGGTTCCCCAGGCAACATAGCGAAACCTCGTCTCTAAAATAAAATTTATAGTCATAGACCAGTTTTTTTCCCCACTAGTCCACTTCTACTGGCTAAAGTAGACTCAGCGTTCTGAAGGAAATTCAGCATCACGTCTTCTAACTTTGTAACAGTTCTTGTTCTTTTTTGTTTCCCTATGTAGTGTTTTCCTGAAGGTGACCATTTTCTGGAAGAGGGTTGGTGTTGTTAAAATTCAGCTAAAATACTTCACTCTTCCTGATGGCAGCTATGGGCTATGCGTGCTGTTATGCAGTCTCATAATTTCACCAACTGTGACCTAACCCCTGGCTGACCTGGGTGGGTTTCCCTGTCAGTGTGCAGCTGGCACTGGTAAGGAATTTGTTTTTATTAATTTTAATTTTTTTTATTTAAAGATAATCAGAGATTCAAAAGAATCTGCCAAAGGAGTAAAAGCATTCTGTTACCTTCCCAGCTGCCTCCCAAAGGTGACATCTTATGCAGCGGCAGGATAGTGTCTAAACCAGGACGTTGGTATCTTTCTGTGAACTGGATGACAGACTAACTCAGTTGTGTTGATTTTTAAAGCATATACTTATTTGAACATGCATGTGTGTAGTTCCCTGTGATTTTATTTATGGGTGTGTGTAGCCATTACCACAATCAAGAATCGGAACCCAGCCGGGTGCGGTTGCGTGCACCTTTAATCCCAATTTACGAAGGGAGGTTGAGATTAGGAATCGCTTGAATCAGAGGGTTCGAGACCCGCCCGGGCAACATTGCGAAACCTAGTCTCAAAAATTAGCTGGGTGTGGCGGTGCGCACCTGTAATCCTAGCTACCTGGGAGGCTGAGGTATCGTTTGAGTCTGTGGTACCGCAGGCAACATGAGCCTGTGGTTCCCTGGGCAACACAGCAAGACCTAGTCTAAAAAAAAAAAAAAAGAATCGGAACCAAGTGTCCTATCCCACAGAACAGAACTCCCACGGGTTACTGGGGAAGATGTTTAACATCTCCCTTCCAGAATACTGTATGTACCTGGAGGAACGGAAATGTGTTCTTAGCAAATTAACGAATTGAGTGGCTTAAGACAACAGGAGTTTGTCGTTTCACAGTTCCGGAGACGGGGAGCCCAAGATTTAAGGGTTTTCATAACTGATTCCTTCTGGGGGAGAATCTGTTCCTTGTTTCTCCCACAGTTGCTGGTACTTTGGCTGCAATCTCTGAGTCCCCTGCTGTAGACACGTCACCCTCATTTCCCCAGGACAAACTGCTTGGTGCATATCTGTGTTCAAATTTTCCTTTGTATAGGAACAACAGTCTTATTGGGTTAGAGCTCACCCCAATGGCAAGGTTCTCTGTCTGTCTGTCTGTCTGTCTGTCTGCCTGCCTGTCTATTTTTATTTATTTGTTTGTTTGTTTGTTTGTTTGTTTGTTTGTTTATTTATTTATTTATTTATTTATTTATTTATTTATTTATTTATTTATTTGTTGTGACTAGGTCTTCCTGTGTTGCCCAGGGAACCAAAGACTCATGTTGCCTGGGGTACCTGGGACTCAAATGATCCCCAGCCTCAGCCTCCCAGGTAGCTGGGATTACAGGCTCACACTACCACTCCCAGCTACTTTTTGAGACTAGGTCTCACTATGTTGCCCTGGGCAGGTCTCGAATCTGTGGACTCAAACGATCCCCAGTCTCAGCCTCCTGTCTTAGGCTGGGATTAAAGGCATGTGCCACCATGCCCAGCTTCCAATGGCATGGTTTTAATTTGATTCCCCATAAAGGGTCTACTCCAGATAAGGTCTTTGAACTTCACATAAACTTTGATGTGAGGCTGGGCATGGTGGCGCATGCCTATAAGCAGCAGCCTAGGAAGCCACGGCCGGGGCCAGGGATCGTGGTTCGAGTCCTGCTGGGGGCACATAGCGAGATCTAGACCCCAAAAAATAGCTGGGCATGGTGGCATGCACCTGTAATCCTAGCTACCTGGAAAGCTGAGGCTGGGAATTGCTTGAGTCTGTGGTACCCTGGGCAACGTGAACCTGCAGTTCCACAGGCAAAAATAGTGAGACCTAATCTCAAAAATATAAAATTAAATAAATAAATAAATTTTGATGTGACTACAATTCAACCAATAGCAAGAACTGATTAATATTTCTCAAGATATTTTGATCTGTGGCTGACATCTGAGTAAATATCCGATTTCCCTAACTATCTTGAAGTTGAAATACCCTCTGGAGATAAGTATCCTACCTTGTGACCTGGAAGGTCTGAGTATTTCATGAAAGATACTCTAGGATCTAAGAAAATTCCAACACCTGGATAAATAGAAAGACCATCATAGGCAAAATGATGTGTTTAATTGGGAGCTTGCTAGTAAACAGAAACTTTCGACTTTGGTTCACAGCTTCTCACCAAGCATAAAGTGACCAAAGTCATTTCTATATTGCATGTCCCATGGACACCTTTTTTTTACCTCTAAGATTTATCCACATTGTAGCAGGTATCAGTGTTTCATTTTGATATGACTGAATAATATGCCTTGTACCAACACATCATCATTTTCCTGTTAATCAGTTGATGGACATAAGGATTATATACACCTTTGACTTTTGCAAATAGTGTTGCTGTGAATATATTTGCACAAGAATTTGTCTAACATGGTTTCACTTCTCTTAGTTATGCGACCAGAGTGAAATTGCTAGGTTATGTGGTAATTAAGCATGTTTACTTTTCTCCCCATCCATCTCTTTTTCTCCACCACCACTCCTTCTATCCTTTTCCTTCCTTTTCCCCTGTCTCCCCTCCCCCTTTGCTCTTAATCTCAGCTCCCTCATTGCATTTATTAATGTCCATTAGTTTTTATAAATATTATCTGTTATGTCAACGTCCAGTATTTGGTTTTGTCATTCTGACTTGCCTTACTGCACATAATTCCTTCAAATTTCCTCCATTTTGCTGTAAATGGCTGCATTTCATCTTTCTTGATGAGTGAATATTCCAGTGTGTGGATGTATCAACCTCTTTTTGATCCAATCATCTATTGATGGTGTTTGGACTGCTTAAATGTCCTATCTATTGTAAATAATGCTGCAATAAACAGAGTATATTGCATGGATGGTTTCATGTTCTTTGGCTAGATGCCCAGAAGTGGGATTACTGGATCATATGATACTTCAATTTTTATTTTTTTAAAGATGATCCAGATTGCTTTCTAGAATGTCTATTTTAGCTTACATTCCCTCCAACAGTGTAATATATTCCTTTTTTTCTATATGCTTTCCAGCACTTGTTGTTGAGGAACTTTTTAATATGTGTAGAGATACTTCTTTTTTTATTTAAAAAAAGAATATAGCGTCATCAACAAACCTAAACAACCCAGTTCAAAATTGGGTTAGAATGAAGGATTTGATGAGACATATAAGACCTATCTCCAAAGACCAATAAGCACATGTAAAAGTGCTTAATATCATTATTTAACAGAGAAATGCAAATCATAGCTACAATGAGATACAATTGTACATCTCTTGAGTGACTGTAATAAAGGAAAACAGCAAGAGTTGGTAAGGATATGGATTAATTGGAAGCCCATATATTACTGGTGAGTATGTAAAATGGTGCAGTTACCATGGAAAATTGCTTGACAGATCTTCAAAAAGATAGACATAGAAATATCATTGTGAGCGGGGCATGGTGGCACATGCCTCTAAGCTGCAGCCTAGGAAGCTGCGGCCGGGGCCAGGGATCGCGGTTTGAGTCCTGTCAGGGGCACATAGTGACACCTAGTTCCAAAAAAGTATAGCTGGGCATGGTGGTGCATGCCTGTAATCCCAGCTACCTGGGAAGCTGAGGCTAGGGATTGCTTGAGTCTGTGGTACCCCGGGCAATGTAAACCTGCGGTTCCACAGGCAAAAATAGTGAGACCTAGTCTCAAAAAAAAAAAAAAAGAAATATCATTGTGACCAGTGATTCCACTAATTACACTGCCAAAAGAATTGAAAGCAAAGACTCAAAGAGATACTTGTACATCAATGTTAATAGCCCTGCTATTCACAGCAGTTATATGGTGGAAAATATCAACAGATAAATGGATAAACAAACGTGGTATATATACATCATGGATAATCTTCAGCCATAAAAAGGAATGAGTTGACATATGCTACAATAGATAGACTTTTAAAACATTTTGCTTAATGAAGTAAGTCAGACACAGTGTGACAAATGCTGTATGATAAGAGGTGCCCGGAACAGACAGATCCATAGTTGGAAAGTTGAGTTACAGGTTGTAGGGGCTGCAGCATGGGGAAAGGGAAGTGATTGCTCAGTGGGGTTTATGTTGAAGGTAGTAAAACAGTTTTGGGTATTGATGGTGATGGTGGGTATATGGCATTGTGACTGTGTTTAATGGCACTGAATTACATATATCTACAAATGGTTAAAGTGACAAATTTTGTTATATGTATTTTACCACAATAAAAAATAGCATATCCTAGGGTGGAAATGGTCAGGGTGGGAGGGTGAAACCAGAGATAACAAAGATGTGAAATTTATATATAAACAAATTATTTAATATTAAAAAATAAAATAAAATAATAAAATTTTATAATGTTATAAAATTAATAAAATTAAAAAACCAAACAAAAATAGCATATCCATCAAAAAAAGGCTCTGTTTTGGGGAGAATGGAACTCTTATGCTTCTCAGAGAGAAGCTCCTTGCAGTCTATTTAGACATGACTTTTCATCCTAAATCCCATGTCATTGACTTAACTGAGTATGACAGGTACTTGCCTAGCACATACCTAATCAAAGCACCGTATCTCCTCCTGGTGAGTTCACTAAAGGACTGAGAGGAGAAACCATGTCTAGTTCTGGGATGGAACTAGTTCAGCGAGTATTATAAACTTTGATAAGAAATTGGTCTTGACCATTTTATGCGGAGAAGAAAGCCAAAGAGATGGGCAGTGGTGCCACGATGAACCGGACCAACCATCCACCAGTGCTCATCCTGATCAAGAAACTTTGTGCCCAAATATCACCAGGGAAAAATGCTCCCAATGCCAGCAACCAGAACTAGAAAACAAAGAAGGAGCAAAATATTACAGAAGATGGGCCGGAGCAACCAGTAAGATGGAAGAGACACTGAAAAGGCACAATCATGGCTGCCTGCAGCAAAGATGCACTTGGAAAACTAAGCACAGGCCACTGTGTCCCAGGAAACCACCTCCACACCAGGCAAAAGGACATTGCTCCACGAAGAGGAAGAATCCAAGGAACTAAAAACTGAACAATAACTGGCAGTGAAAGAAGAGATGGAGGGACCAGGGGGGCAACAGGAATGGGAGGGGGAAGGAGCACCTGAAAGGCAAGAAAAAAAAATGTAAAAAAAACTTATACAATAAAAAAAATTTTCAAAAAATTGGTCTTGAACAGTGGATAAGATTTCACTGGGCAGAGGTGAGTGAACCATATGTGCAGAAACCCAAAGTCAGGAAAATGTAAGGTGTATCTGAGGGACAGCTAATAACGTGACTGGAGATTAGGATGTGCTGAGGTAGACTAAGGAGACGAGGTTACACAGTGTTCTTTGTGGCCTGTTGTAGAAAGTTTGGAATTCCAGGTAGGGGTTAGTATTCATCACTTGTAGACTGCCAAGGAAAGGCAATGTGGTGGGACCTGCTCTTTCAGTAGACTCATCTGTAGCGTGTGATGTTTCCCTGTGGCAGTTTAAGCAAGAGCCTTAAATAGGATGATGCAGCAGAAACAGAACAGCCCAGAATGAGATGAAGGACATTCTTCATAGAAGAATCTCTTTGGGTGGACAGTTGAGAGAAGGAAATAAGAAAGTCTGAAGAAGAAGGCATTTAAGGAGAGACGTCGGAGAGTTTGATTTACCACAGATGGGTTGCCAGTGCCTCACGTATTGGAAACACTGCAGATTCTTACTTGTGAACCTTAACAAGGCCTTCAACGCTCAGTTCCCTCATTCTCTTTTTCCAGGAGATATTCCTAGACCTATTTGTCTGCCCCTGATTTCCTCCTGTCCTGTTATCTTCCTCCTCGCTGTTGGCCTCCAACTTCAACAAGAACTATTGAAATCATCAAATCAGAATTGCTTCCGCTTCTTGCCATCCTAACAACAGAATGACCCGCTCCTTCTGACTCAGCTCTCTCTTTCTTCCCCACTGCTTTGTGTTTCTGGACCATCCACCTCTCTTTCAGACCCTGGAATGGTCAATTAGCTCCTCATTCTTCCATAACAGCAGTCACCTCTGTTAGATTCATTTAGTGCTTAAACTGTTCTCTTCTTAAAAGCAGCCCTTCATTGGCCACATGTGTTTCCAGATACTTCTTTTTCCTACGCTAGCCAATCTTGTTGAAAAGACAGTTTGTTGGCAGTGTACATTTACAGTGAGGCACTCACCCTCCTCCTTAGTTTCCCACTCACTCCTCGCTCTATGGCTTGGCTTCTACCTCCATCATTCCACTCAAGCTGCTGCTGCTACTGACGTTACTAACAATCTCCCAGGAGATGTTCTGTGAACATGATCAGTTCTATTCTTACTTCTTTTTTTTAAAGCAGGCTTATTAATATATGATTTATACATCATGCAATGCACCCATTTAAAAGTGTATTTATTATATTCACAGGATATGCAGCCAATACCACAAGTGGGGTTTTGTTTTTTTCAGTTATTTTTTTATTGTGGTAAAATTCACACACAAAAAGTCACCACCTTAGCTGTGTATACGTATACAATTCAGTGTTAAGTATACTCACATTACTGTTCAACATCTTCACTCTCTATCTCCAAAAGTCTTTTCATGTTGCGCAGTGAAAATCTGAGCCCAATAAACAATGCCTCACATTTCCTCTGGCTACTATCATTTTACTTTCTGTAGAATGATACTTTTTGACCAATCTAGGTATCTCACGTAAATGGAATAATAGAGTATTTGTCTTTCTCTGATGGCTTCTATCACTGCTAATAATGTTTTCAAGGTTTATCCATATCGTAGCATAATCAGAACTTCCTTTTTAAAGGCTGAATAATATTTCATTATGTAGATACACCACAGTTTTTCATCCATTCATCCATCTATAAATTCTTGGGTTTTCACCTTTTGATTATTTTTCCTAATGAAATAGTTTCAATTTTCCTAAATCCTTGTTTTTTAAAAAAAAAAATAGTAGTCATCCTAATAGATAAGGTGATATTTTATTGTGGTTTTACTTTATCATTTCCCTAATGACAAATGATGTTGAGCATCTTTTCATGTGTTTATCTTCTTTGGAGAAATGACTATTAAACTTTGATTGGTAGTGAAATTTGGTTGCTAGGGGGAGCAGAGTGGGAGCAGAGAACCCTGAGCAACTGTGACTGCTCAGCCCCTCCCCACCGCCACCCCAGTGACCACCACCACAACCATGAGCCTGAGCTCCAGCATCTCCCTTTGCCGTTCAATGCTCAGCTCTGCAAACACCAAACCCAGCACCATGGGCAGTGGTACAGGGAGCAAATGTGTGTGAGAGGGAGGTTGGGGGTGGGGGGCAGAGGCAGGAACTCCTCCATAGCTGATTAGAGGGACAAGAAGGTCATCCCAGTAGGGTCTGGAGTAATAAAATTGTTCACTGTAATGAACAGATATGGTTTCATTAGCAGGAATGACCCAAGGAAGATGTTTTTGCACACAAAACTGCCAGAAAGAATGCCCTTAAGAAGTACTTTGGTAGAGCAGGAGATAGTGTGGAGTGTGATGTTGTAGGAGAAAAGTGTTCAGAGACAATATGTACAGGTCCTGGTGGAGTTCTGGAACAAGGCATAAATAGCTATTATGGCTGTGTTGTGTAGAGTCCTCTACTTAGTTACTGGTAGGATTTCCAAAGTAGTGAGAGTGGGGTAAAGAATGAGGGGTGACTCATCAATTAAAAATGATAAATTAGATGAATTATGATAACATGGACGCACCTAAAAGAAATCATATTAGCAGAAACAAGTCAAAAAGATAAAGACAAACACCAAATGGTTTCACTATTATATGGGACTTGGAAAAGATAAAAAGCTACGAAGAAGGCTAGATACGGTGGCTTGTGCCTGTAAGCTTCAGCCTATGAAGTGGCCGGGGTTAGGGATCGCAGTTCGAGTCCCGCCTGGGGCCCATAGTGAGACCTAGTCCCAAAAAAATAGCTGGGCGTGATGGCGCATGCCTGTAATCCCAGCTACCTGGGAAGCTGAGGCTGAGGATTTCTTGAGTCGGTGGTACCCCGGACAACAAGAGCCTGCGGTTCCACGGGCAAAAATAGCAAGACCTAGTCTCAAAAAAAAAAAAAAAGCTATGAAGAAAAGTCAAAAAAGCTGACAACCAAATTGAAGTATACAACTTGGTGGGGGGCGCGACAGAGGGCGAATGGTCAGGGAGGGTGGGAAGGGGTGAATCCCGGGGATTAGAAAGATGTGAAATATATATAAATAAATTATTTGCTTATTATTAAAAAAAAAAAAGAATGAGGGGTGAGGCCAGGTCTGGTGGCGCATGCCTGTAAGTGGCAGCCTAGGAAGTTGTAGCAGGAGCCAGGGATTGCGGTTTGAGTTCCTCTCAGGGCACGTAGTGAGACCTAGTTCCAAAAAAATATATATAGCTGGGTGTGGTGGCATGCGCCTGTAATCCCAGCTACTTGGGAAGCTGAGGCTGGGGATTGCTTGAGTCTGTAGTACCCTGGGCAATGTGAGCCTGTGGTTCCACAGGCAAAAATAGTGAGACCTAGTCTCCAAAAAAAAAAAGAGGGGTGGGGACTTAATCCTGAAGGCCAGACCCAGCAGTGGGGGCCTACTTAATACTCATGAAGACCATTTGGCATCAACCACAGTGTTCCACAAGGATGCTGACTACCAGGGCAAGAGAGCAAGGTGGTCCCGTGAGAAAGAATGTACGTGAGATTATAGACCACTATTCTCAGGGACCTTTTTCTCCAAAGACTTTCTAGAAAGGACAGCAAAGCAGAAAATGAGAAAGATCAAGGAGATGAGATTCAGGATCAGCAGCTACCTCAACATCAGTATCATTAGAACTTCAGTTACCAACACAGATGCCCAGAAAAACCCAAACTGCAAGATGGCAAAGGCACAAAAAACAGCAGATCCTTCCATTGGGAAGAGGCCCATTTTGCGGAGGGTGTGTCTGAGAAAATGCTGGCTTATCTCCTAGCATCATCCGCTTAGTCATCCACCAAGACAAAATGAGTATAAAATTCCAGCAATGAGAAATTAACAAAAAATTGGAACTGAAGACTTTGGTGGTGGTTCCTTCTCCGTTGACCAGATAACCAGAATAACCTACCCTATCTATACAGCCTGGGGATTTTTTAACTAGAGACTTCTCTGTTTGGTAATGACAAACAACTTTTTGGGTTTCTGTTTGGTTTCCATTTTTTGGTGAGGTATGGTTTTTCTCAACGCAATCTTTAAAGGCTTTCAAATTCTTGTTTTGTGTTTAGTCAAGCTGAGAATTTAAGAATTTCATTTTTAGTTTGTAATATAAGTTTACAACTTGATTTTTTTCAAAAAAAGTCCACAAACTGTAAGCACATGTTAATTATGTTCTTTAAAAAAAGAAATGTCTATTCAAATCTCGTTTATTTCTGAATGGGGTTGTTTGCGTTTGTTGTTGAATTGTAAGAGTTCTTTATATATTCTGGATACTAATCATCACAACCAGTTTTAGAACCTTTTTGTCATATTTAGTTGTCATCCTCATCTCCCTCCCCCTACCCTTGGGATTTTGACATTGCTGTTACTCCTTTCTCGAAGAACTCTCTTGCCTTGGCATCTAAACAATTACCCTCTTTTGGTTACTTCCTACTTCTCCAGTTGCATGTTTGTTCCATTTCCACTGCCATCAATTAAAATTGGACATTCTTCAGGATTACATCCTTGACTCCATTCTCTTTCCATTGTGCTTTCTCAATGGATTGTCTCATTCCTGCCTGTGTTTCCGTGGTAATTCTCAAATCTGCGTTCCTATCCCTGAATCCTTTTGGCCACATCCAATCTTTCTCCACTTCTGTTGGTTCTAGCTTCTAACTCTAAGTAGTTGCCATTCTCTGAATCCTGACTACCACCACCATCACCTCATGTCTGGAAACCCTCATAGCCACCTAACTGGTCTCCCTCCTTCCAGTCTTGCTTCCTTCACATACATGTTTAGTTTCCAGAGAGACTTGACAGTGGGGATCTGGCCATGGGGTGGCACACTGGGTGCCTTCATTTTGATGTGTCTCTCTGGCGTCAGGGTCACTATGCAGATGGCTCCTTCTGTTCGAATATTCCTCCAAACCCCCTCTGCCCACTAGCTGTGCTTCTCCTATGTCAGCTTAGAACTCACTTTCTCCAAAAGGTTTTTTGTTGTTTTTTTGAGACTAGTTCTCGTTATGTTGCCCGGGGTATACCACAAACTCAAGTTGCCTGTGGTACCATGGACTCAAGCAATCCCCAGTCTCAGCCTCCCGGATAGCTGGGATTACAGGTGTCTGCCATAGCACCCAGATTCTTTTTCAAGACCAGGTTTCACTGTGTTGCCCGGGGTAGTCTCAAATCCGCAAACTCAAGAGATCCCAAGCCTCTTGCCTCCCAGCACTTGGACAATAAGTGCATGCCACCGTGCCTGGCTTTCCTCAAAATGCTTTGCCCTGCTTCCCAAGCCAGTATCAGTATCCCACTTAAGTGCCTTGTGGCTCCGCCCATACCCTGACTACCCATTCATTTTTCTGTATCTCTCACCAGAGCACAAATTCTCTGTCCCCTTGGCACATAGTAGGTCCTCAATAGATATTTGCACATGGATTTGTGGTAACTTTTCTAGTATATAGCTGGGATGATTGCTCTGGAACTTAGTGGAGAATAAAATAGAAGTTTGAAAACTAACTGTAAGCAGGAGACAGTAGAAACGTTATAGTCATTGTTTATTAAAACAAATTATACCTTATTAAAATAAGTATATAAATGCAGTAAGAATTTGTAAACTATTAATATACAGAGTACATACTGCAAATAAGTATACATGCATTAAAATAAGTACATATGTACTTTTTAAAAGTCTAAATATATATCATGTTCACATTTGTAGGGCAGCTGCAAAGAATTCTCAAGTCTCTCTGTTTTCAAAATTTCTCTGTTTGTGTCATAAGCCCAGAGTCATTAATAACCATTTGGGCAGCTCCAGATGATCCCCCTTTTGACTTGAACACACAGATTTGTTCAGTGTTATCCGTTCCAGGCTGCTGCTAGCTCTACAAAATCACTTCTGTTGTCCTCACTATTTCTTGTAAGGAACTTCTGGGTTTCAAAGGAAAGGGGGTCATTTCCAAGTCTGAGCACCATTTGAATTCTTTGGATAACATGACCAGGAACAGTTGAAGTTTTGACTTGCAATGATTTCATGGATGGATGAGCTACTTCAACACAGTGAGAGGACCTGAAGAACAGACTTGGGACCTCATGGTAACAGGGCATAATTTCCACGACAGAGTATCGCCCTAAATGCCTAGCCCCAGGAGGTGTGATGATGGTGTCACCAAGTACTCATTAGGTTTATCTAGCCTCCATGGCCCATTTAGGCTTCATGACAACTGGAAGAGGTAGATATTATGTCCATCTTACAGAAGCAACTATCGAGAACTAGAGAAGTCTGCCTTGGGTGACTCAGCTTGTGATTAGTGAAGCCAGGATTCAAACCCAGACTGTTCTGATTCCACACCAGCCTCCAAGTCCTACCTCAATCACTTTCTAAGGGACGTCCAAAGCAAAGTCAGTCAGCCTGTGGTCTGAAGGAGACAGCTAAACCCATGTATGGCAGAAACAAGGCAGATACACCGTGTACTTAATTCATGATGGGCTTCTACTTATATAGCTGCTTTTTAATCTTTTTCAAGAACCCCAAGGATGTGAGGACAGGGCTATTGTCCCCATTTTAGAGAGGAAGGGACTGAGACACGTGTAGGTTAAGCGACTTACCCACTGTCTCCCAGCGAGGCAACAGCACGGCTTATATGAGAACCCAGGTCTCCCGGTTTTTAGTTAAAAAGCTTTTTTTTCCATTACAGCACAACCTCATGGCCTTCAGCTTTCAGATGCTGAATGAGCAGCGGCATACGAATTAACCAAGGTTACTATATTATCTCCTAAAATGACGGTTTCCCATTTAAAAAAAAAAAAAGAACAGCAAAAATTCACTCACGGAACATGTGCAAAATACGTTTTCACAAGGTCATTCTTACCCAGAGCTGTTTTAAAAAATTATTATTCTCCATTTGGGCTTTTGGTCCATGATCTCATGGAGGGTGTAGTTAAATGGTAATTTAAAATTTTAAACAAACAGTGTTTCAGAATTGATTTTTGGTTAATGGGCCTGTTTAGGAAGATGGTGGATTAAGGGACTGAGGAATTGGTGGCTGGCACAGTTGGGGAATGAAGATGTCCACTGGGACAAGGACAATGAAGGAGCAGCCAGCAGCTGGGTTTGGTAGGTCATGACAGTGCAGTCAGCATGAGGCATTGGTTGTGTGCTTTCCCAGCAACAGAGCTTCGTTATGAAGGACTACGTGTAATGTGCACACTTAGCATGCTCGTTGGGATTTGCGCTAGTTTTTACTGGAAAAAGTATTTTTATTTGTGATGAGTATATTGTCTTACAGATGTGTTTCTTTGTAATCTAACAGATGCTAATCAGGGCCTTAGTCTGCTCAAGGCTAGGTGTGGGTTTTGAGTCAGGCCTTTTGTGGTGATGTGAGTTGGAGAACTTTAGAGATGCCTGATCCCCATCACCTGCCCCCTGCTCTTTGGGGGACCTCAAGTCCTCACTTCATCCATAAAGGTGCTTGGGGGGATTCCTGGGTTCTGAGCCTCCCAGAAATCCAAGAAGCAGATGTTGGAGGGGGAAGCCCCGCCTACCTGTCAGCTTTGTTCCCAGGCCAAATAAAACCAGAAAAGTCTTTCTATTTTGAGAAAAGCAATTTATTCTGGACTCATGTTTTCTCCCACACTTGGGTAGGTGAGATAATCTTAATGCAGCTTTATCAGCCTTAACTCTTGAATTCTTGGCTGCTAAACTTAAAAAAAAAAACACAAAACAAAACAAAAAAACCCCCAAACCCAAAGAAGCATAAACCGTCCATTTCCATACCAAAGAGCACTAGGCTCTTGGAAACCTTTATCTCTGTAGTGGAGGTGCTTGTCTCATATTCTGTGAGAAAATCAGCTATAAGAAGAGAAAATACAACAAAGACAGAAACTTAAAACTAACTGAACGATAACAATGAAGAAATAAGCATATGTCCTCCCCTCCCCCCTTTGCCTTTAGCAAATATGCTGAGAAGTCGAAAATGCTTCACATGAAACAGCCTTTCACATCTCCACACATGAAGACTCACCGTGTAGATAGCATGAACTTCACAACGTTTGCATTCAGAACTGCTTTTGTTTTCAGTTTCTGCCTATGTTCTTAAGAAATGCCTCTCAAGATGGATTAAAACACAAAACAAGAAGAATTAAAAGGTGCATCTGACAGTGAAACACAAACCAGGGTTCATCTCCAAGCAGAAACGCTTGTTTTATTTTGTGTGTGCGGTGGAAGTTTTATGGATGCTCTGAAGGTCACACAGATGTTAAGCGAAGTCTGTAGTTACAATTTCACGTCTGTGCTTATGTGCTATATGATAAATCACATTTATCTCTCCAAACATTTCAGCCACTTGTTATCATTTTTCAATTATTTTCACTCTGTTCTAGGGGGCTTTCTCAGGGATAATTTGTCTCTTAAATCTCCTGTTTTTTATTTGCCCCCAGTGAGAGAAGCAGGAAGTCCACCGCAGATCTTGGAAATGAAGAAGTTGGCTGTTCCCCACAAACTCTGAGTAACTCTTAACCTCTCTCCCCCAAAGAGATTTTTTTCCCAAACCTGATGAGAGAAAGGCTAAAAATTGAATGAATCAAAGGCTAGGACTATGAGTTCAAAAACCAGGGAATTTTCCAGAAAAAAATAATTTATACATAGGAAAAAAATCAAATACGTCCTTTAAGGTCTCCAAACATTGTAAGCTAAAACACATAAGAGCTTATTTAAATTTTATATTTATGATTTTATATGGATTCACAGGATTTAGTTTCTATTTTAAAATATGTAAATGAAACTTTCCCTCCAATTTGTGTATATCAATATTGTCATACTTAATATGTAGCAGATTAGCCAACTCTATTGAAAGTGGTAAAGTAAGGATAAAAATAGGACTTCCATAGGGCTGTTGTAAAGATTAGAATATATATAAAATGATTATAACAGGATAGCACAGAGTAAAGTGTCCAATATTTGTTTATTATTGTTGTTATTATCCCTTCTAACTGCACTTCCATATTTATTTTCCACACAACTGGCATCAAATTGCACATACTATTTTTTTTGAAGATGATAGTTCTCCATTTTTTTTTTTTTTTTAGACTAGGTCTCGCTATTTTTGCCCATGGAACCGCAGGCTCATGTTGCCCAGGGTACCATAGACTCAAGCAATCCCCAGTCTCAGCTTCCCAGGTAGCTGGGATTACAGGTGTGTGCCACCACGCCCAGCTATTTTTTGGATATAGGTCTCACTGCGTGCCCCCAGCAAGACTTGAAACGCAATCCCTGGCCCCGGCTGCGGCTTCCTAGACTGCCACTTACAGGCATGCACCACTGTGCCCAGCCAAGCTCTCAATGTTAACAGCTATAAACCTATATATATATATATATATATATATATATATATATATATATATATATATTTTTTTTTTTTTTAAATGTAAAGAACAAAAGAGGAAATGAACTATATTTGATGGGCTCAACCAATCTTGAAAATGAATGCCAGAAATCCACCCGCTCCTTCTCCTCTAGATTCCTATCAGAGGAGCGCAAAGTAAATGGCATCCCAGTTCTGTGAATTCACTTGGCAACAGGAGGTTGATCTGCAGGCGCATGCAAGGCTCACATACACTGGGCAACCCCCCGCAAGTTTGGTGAGATCCAACGGTGTGGAATTACTTCTTAAGCAGAATCGAACTTTCGTTATCATTTGGGAGCTATGCGTTTGGGCACTGGGCTGCCACTGACTGTTTCGAGGAGCTAAAATCCCCATCAAAATTGACTGATTCTCTGGAGAAAGGCTTGATATGTGTGTGTTCTTCTTTTTCCAGAAAATGGCAGCGTGTCTTATGGTGAGGTGAAGAGAGGCTGTTTTTTTACATTCCAGCACCAGGAGACACTCACTTGACATTCCACTCCTCCATTTCTTTAAAAAAATATATAAACAAAACCGGGCACAGTGGCACGTGCCTGTAAGCACCGGCCTATGGAGCACGGCTGGGAGTGGGGATCGCGATTTGAATCCCTCCGGGGGCCCGTAGCGAGACCTAGTCCCAAAAAAATAGCTGGGCATGGTGGCGCACACCTGTAATCCCAGCTACCTGGGAAGCTGAGGCTGGGGATTGCTTGAGTCTGTGGTACCCCAGGGCAACAACATGAGCCTGCAGTTCCATGGGCAAAAATAGGGAGATCTAGTCTCAAAAAAAAAAAAAAAAAAAAAAAAAATATATATATATATATATATATATATATATATACAGACAACACTTGAGATGCTGGGAAATGATGTGACCTAGAAAGTGAGATGACAGATAAAATGAGAGAAGGATCTCCAGGAACACAATCTTGTCGAGGTGGATCTTGTCAGAGCAGATTCTCTGTGACCATAATAACGGACTTTTAACACGAGCTGGGTTGCCTCATTTCTGAAGAATAGAGGTTAGAGAAATTCTTAAAAAGGAAAAATAAATATTGCTCTAATTGGAGCCAGAGGTGAGAGGGGGTGGGACAATGAACAAGCAAGGACTATTTATGTGGGAAAAAGGGAAGCGTTAGAAATGATTTAGCTGAAAAATTCAGGAAGATGAAGGAATTGGTTTAAACCAAAGCTGGTCCTCTTGTTTGAGAAGAAAGGAGTGTGTCCAGGAATGAAGAGGCAGAATCAAATTACAGGGCAGTGAATATAAGGGAAATGAAAAGAAATACCTCGACTTTTTGCAGGTATTGAGGCCAGGAAATCCAGCATTATGATAGGTTACGTTGGCTGAATATCAAAAACTTTGAGAAAATTTCATACTAATGAAAAATATTCAGTTAGTCAAGTTTAGATAGTAGTTACCTTAGCAGAAGCTGGGGGATATTTAAAAAGATCTTGATAAGTAACAGTGTCCCCAACCTCAGTGGAAGGTTCTAGAAAGTTGATCCAATGGCTTATATTTTCCTTTTGGATTTCTTTATTAGTGTCTGATATATTGATCATGACTACCTTTTTTTTTTTAAAAGCAGATCCTTTATCTGTTTTATTTCTAATTCTTATCAAGAGCCCCCTTTTATATCTAGTGATATTGAGGTTCACTGTGCCATAATGAATTACTCAAAGTCTTTGGGAGGCAGAACTGAGGTTCAAACCCAAGTCTGATCTAAGTCTGAATGGGCAGAATTTCTCTGTACATTTCACAAGACTCAAACAATTTGAGATCTGAAGTAGAAATTCAACAGCACACGATCTGGCCACCTTTACTCTTACTTTACAAATGTAGACACTAGGTCTAAAGGTGAGAAATGATTTGTCCAAGATCCCATAGGAAATGGCAGAGCAGAGGATCATTTGTTAAATAAATTAATTCATGAACCTGGGATTTCAATAGCAGCTGAAGGAAGATATTTGCACACCTCACAAATTCAAGTTCCCTCAAAATGTATAGGTTATTTTTACACCCCACCCCCCCTCCAGGTTTTTAACAATCCACATCTGGGCAAATAAATAAATCACACACTTCTACTTTTAACAGATATCAAGTAATAGCACTGGAGGAAGTAAAACTTTTTCTTATTAATCTTTCTGCCTCTGTTATTCTCAGTTTACCAGGACACAACCTATATCAGGATTCCTCTTGAGAGTAGAACTGATTAATGATGGCATATTTGAATGAAACAGAAATGTGAATGATAGAAACTTGAATATATTCAACAACTGGCATCTCATTCAATCAATACTGGGTCACACTAAATATTAGGACTAATAGCCTGGCATGGTGGCATGTGCCTGTTGTCCAAGCACTGGGAGGCAAGAGGCTTGGATTTGCTTGAGTTTGCAGGTTCGAGATTACCCCGGCCAACACAGCGAGACCTGGTCTAGCAAAAGTAGCTGGGAGTGGTGGTGGGTGCCTGTAATTTCAGTTACCTGGGAGGCTGAGGCTGGAGATTGCTTGAGTCCGCGGTACCCTGGGCAACTTGAGTCCGCGGCACCCCGGGCAACATAGTGATATCTAGTCTCCAAAAAAATAATAAATAAAAATAAAAATAAATAAATATTAGGATTAAGTTGAATGGAAGAAGATTTTTGCCCTCAAAGATTTTATAGCTTAATGCACAAACAGATATACGAACACAAAAGTCATCATGAGGTCTGAAAAGCAACATATAACAAATAAAAAATTAACCTGGCAGAGGTTCCCAGGAGTGCTGTCAAATGAATACACTAATTCATGTACAGGAAATTTCTGTTTAGAGATTTGTGCTCTTTTTCTTCACATATCCTTGAAATTCTTCTTCTCAAACTTCTGTGAATGTAACCCTTTTTTATTGTTTATTGCATTGACCAGCTATTGCTGTATAACAAGTTACCAAAAAGCAAGGTGATTTACACAGCGCCATTTATTAGGTCAGTGTAGGCCGGGGACCTGGGTTGCAACTTCCCGTCTTTGCGTTATCCCGCAAGAATACAGCATATTACTGGAGCTAAGTGCTGTAAGGCTTAAAGGAGGAGGGCTCACTGACAAGCTCTCTTCAGTTGTTCCCTTCCCTTCACTCTGTGAGCTCCCCACATGGCTTCCCAGAGTATGGCCGCTGAGTCCCCTCAGAGTGAGAGGGCAAGAGAAACAGTGAAAAAACTAAAAGAAGCCCAACCAAATGGAAAATAATTTTGCCCTCCACAAGAGTGATAAGGGTTTAATAATGCTGCTCCACAAGGAACTCACACAACTAAACAAGAACAAAACAAGAAGCCCAGTCAAAAAATGGGGAGAAGAACTAAAAAGACACTTTTCCAAAGAGGAAATACAAATGGCCAACAGGCACATGAAAAATTACAATGTCACTAGCAATCAGGGAAATGCAAATCAAAACCACAAGGAGATACCTCCTTACACCAGTAAGAATGGCCCACATCAAAAAAAACGGGCAACAACAAGTGCTGGCATGGATGTGGAAAGAAAGGAACACTCCTCCACTGCTGGTGAGAATGTAAACTGGTCCTGCCACTATGGACAGCAGTGTGGAGGACCCTCAAACTCATGAAAATGGAACTACCCTTTGACCCAGCAATCGCTCTTCTGGGAATCTACCCAAAGGAGACCTCAATGAGGGTACAAAGGGACACCCGTGCTCGGATGTTTATTGCAGCACTATTTATAATTGCAAGGACATGGAAACAACTCAAATGTCCCAAAAGAAACAAGTGGATGAAAAAGATGTGGTATATATACACAATGGAATATTACTCATCAATTAAAAATGACACATTTGATGAATTTATGGAAACATGGATGTACCTAGAAGAAATCATACTAGCAGAAACAAGTCAGAAAGTAAAAGACAGAAACCAAATGGTCTCACTAATATATGGACAACCAAATGAAAGTACACAACAGAAGGGTGGGGACCAGCTGGAGCAGTCGGTGAGGGGAACGGTGAGGGTCGGTGGTGGGTGACCCCCAGGGATTAAAATGATGTGAAATATATATAAATAAATTATTCAATAAAAAAGAGAAACAGTGAGTCACAACCAGATGAGAGCTAGTCTTTTATAACTCAATCTTGGGAGTGACACCCCATAACTTATACCATAGTCTGTGAGAAACAAGTTACTAAGTCACGCAAGGATAGGATCACAGAGAACATCAGTGGCAGGACTTGGGGACCATCTTAGAAAACTGTCTGCTGTTACTCACTCTGTGGATTTATTCTCTCCATGAATTGTACTCTTAATGCCATCTTTTCATTGGCCTGACCCAGTCACCTGTGACTTTGTCTCATTCCCCACTGCAGTGGGGCCACCATCATGGCTTGCTATTTCTATTCCATCTCCTAAATATTTCTCAAGATCCTATGAGATGGAGAGGGCTTCATCACTCACCTGCACTTAGGACCCAAACAAAAACCTCTGTCCTGTCTGGCTCCTATCTGGCTCCCTTCCAGTCATCCTGCGTAGTACCAGCACCATCTTTCTAAGACAGATCTGAAGAGGTCTTGGTTAAGGGATCCTGGTGGTTCAAGATCCAACAAGAACCCCTCTGCATGGGAAGCCTGGCCTTTGTCTTCTGGACCTACTTGCTTCACCAAGTTATCTTCCTTTTGCACCAGCCTCCAAACCCTCCTCCTTGGTCTAGCAACCACCCTTTGATCTCTGAATAATCTTTATTCAGGACTCTGCCCAGAAGAGATGCTCCCTGAGAGGCCTTCTCTGGCCTCCCAAAGAGATTCCTTTAGTGATCCTGATAGAGGCTGACCTACTGTGTGAGACTACCAAGACAGTGGGACCTATAGACCTATGCTGAGCCGTACTCTCTCTGATGTTCCCAGGAGATTCCAGTGAGTAAGCATACTCATTTCCTTGAAGATTTGACTCAAGTCTGAGTTCTAGCAAACATGAGTCAATGTTTTTAGAGATGCAATTCAATCCCCAACACCATCTCTTGGTTCCCTATGAGGAGTATTCTAAACTCCTAATGAAAAGAAAGAGAATATTTGTGTTTATAGATGCCAATGCAGATTCAGATTCTCCTAAGTTTCTTCTTGGACCAATCATCTCTTTGTACACCCTTCTTAGACACCCCATTCCTTTTGATTTCAGAGAGGGTCAGAAGAATCAGGAGAGAATGGCCACTGTGATTACAGCTAGTCTACACAGTCTCTGACAGGTAAGACTGCCCAGATGGCACGGATGTGATGGGCCACCCTTATAAGGCTCATCTTCTCTCTTGTGCTCCTGCAGACACACATCATGGAATAAATGAGTTAGTCTGCATAGTTATAGAAATTGTTATCATGGAATTACTGAGTACACACCCTCTTCCCCATCGTGAAAAAGGAGGTAGCCATAACTGTTCATGAAGTATATTCCAGCAATTCTGCCTCTCTGGTTAAAATCTAACTGATACAGATGTCTAAAAGAACCTCAAACAGAATTGTACCTTGATGATCTGTTCCCCAGAGTTACCCCATCTCAGTCAAGAGCAGAAGGGAAGCCACAAAACAAATCCATCAATTGATCCTATTAATTGATCCTATTAGCACTATTCCAAACACACTGCCAGTCTGATGGCTTCTTACCACCCTCACTGCTTAAACCCTCTCTCTCTCTCTCTCTCTCTCTCTCTCTCTCAGTTGACCACAACAGTCCCTCAACTGTGCTCCCAGCTCTGCTTCTACTGGAGTTCTCCACACAGAAATGGAGAATCTTTCTAGAGCTTTAGTTAGTCTCTCCTTCTCTGAGAGTTGCCCATTGCAACTAAACCAAATCTGTGCGCTCTGTGTGCTTGTTCTCTCCACGTAGGCTGCTAACACTGACCCCAGGAGGTGATGACAGAACAGCTTTGGGAGTCCTGGTAGTTCTTGGCCCATCAGGAGCCTCAAAAGGACTGAACATAGTTGTCACAGAAGGAAGCACAGCACTACCAGCATCAGACCTCTGGAAGTGGGGCTTCAGTGATTACACTCCAGCAGTAACTGCTCACGTCAAAAGCATCAAGACATCAGGTCCCGGCTGGTCTCAGAGACCTAGTTCTCTATGAACAGAAGAGTTCCCAAAATAGAACAGCAGCTTTTCCCCCCAGCCCCCAATCTGCTCAGCCTGACACCTCTGTTTGGCACACAAGTATTCTGGAGGGTTCTGAATATTGAGGATCTTATAGCCAGGTCTCTATGGCTGTAAGAGAAGATACTTCTGCTGCTACATCCTGAGGAATGCATCTGAGCAATGATTTCAGTGGTTCAAGGCAGAAGCCTTCCCTCCTGATAATGATTTTTGCCCCAAGTTTTCTGGAAAGTGTGCAAGTCCTTCACTCTCCACCCTCGGTAGCCTTAATATAAACCAAATTGCAAGCAGTGTGGCAGGGGAGTAGAGGAGCAGGTTCTAAAAGGGTGGCCCAGAGAGCCGATCTGGCACCGCTCACAAGAGTAGGCATTGACCAAAGGTCCCAGCGGTTCCCAAGAACATGCGGGAGGAGTGGGACGTGCAGAATCTTGCCGGAGGAGATACTGAACTCAGAAGTGGCAATGGGCTCTGTCCAGCCTAAGGCAGAGGAGTGAAGGAAATAAACTCTGGAAAGCTCATGAGAGATTATGTAAAGGAATTCAGGCACTTTGGCAGATTCTGGTGTTCATGGGGGTGCTCCACTCCTTGATTTAACAGCAGGCCTCTTCTCACATGCTTGCCCTGGATGGCTTCTACCTGTTTTAGGGTTACAGACACTGAGGGCCCCAAAAGGCTACATGATGCAGTTACAAGAGTAGGTAGAGCTCAACCTAGAAGCTTGTCTACTGGCTGGTGTTCCTAGGCTCTTCTTAAAATGCAAGGAGAGTGTGGTGAAGAAAAAAGAACTACATGAGGTGGTTGGGGAGGGCCACCAACAATGATTCTGTTGTCACCCCACTGTCATCACTAGTTAACTCTCCTGAAAACCAAGCATTCATGTTTCAGCCCTGCGCTCGGTGTTGTGTTGTGGAGGACAAGAAATTGGCTCGGACTTCCAAGGTGTGTGAGCTACCACTGGAGAGGAAAAAGGTAAAATCAGATAGAGAATAACATTAACCATAGTCAACACATATTTAGGTGTTTAGTCTATGTGAGATGCTCTTCTACAGCAGGCAACAGGACACTGCGTGCCAGCCTTCCAAGTCCTTACATCCTAGAGGGGCATGATGCTCCAGAAGCAGAGACAGCAACACAGCCACCAGATGATTTTACATACAAGAACAGTTTCGTGAGGAACACAATCTAGAGTAACGTGGTAGGGGATTACTGAGGGAAAGGGTGGAAAGAATCTCTCTGTGAACGTCACATTCTAAATGAAGTCTGAACATTAAGAAGGAGGGATGCATGTGAAGGTCTGGGGAAAGAGTATTTGATGAGGAGAAAGAGCTGGTGCAAGGTGCACACAGGCATATTTGAGAGTGGCATGTGCCTCAAGATAGAGAATAAGTGGGCGAGTATAGAGAAATGATGCCCAGGAAGCATCTGGGGTCAAAATAGGTGGACTCCTGTAGGATTTGGTTGCAATGGGCAACTCTCAGAGAAGGAGAGACTAACTAAAGTTCTAGAAAGATTCTCCGTTTCTGTGTGGAGAACTCCAGCAGAAACAGAACTGGGAGCACAGTTGAGGGATTGTTGTGGTCAACAGAGAGAGAGAGAGAGAGAGAGAGAGAGAGGGTTTAAGCAGTGAGGGTGGTAAGAAGCCATCAGACTGGCAGTGTGTTTGGAATAGTGCTAATAGGATCAATTAATAGGGTCAATTGTGGCTTCCCTTCTGCTCTTGACTGAGATGGGGTGACTCTGGGGAACAGATCATCAAGGTACAATTCTGTTTGAGGTTCTTTTAGACATCTGTATCAGTTAGATTTTAACCAGAGAAGCAGAATTGCTGGAATATACTTAGGCAGTGTGTATAGGTGCAGATATGCATGCACACACATAAATATGCGTGTATATACTAGTGTAGTGTCCTGCAGAACCTGGGACCTTTTGTCACAGAGCTAAGCACACACCTAACTTGGGATTAAGTGATGCTGAAGGCAGTTCTAGGAGGAGGTAGAGCAGGTGTGGGCTCTATTCCTGCTTTACCAGAAGTGAGTCAGCAGGTTAGTAGCAATACCTGTGAGCTATAGCACAGGTGCGGCCTTCCTTCTACTTTTAGGGAGATTTTAGAATCCCCTAAGAATATTGCTTGTAGACCACCTTCACTGGAAATCTACAACAAAGGAAATGCTCGAAAATTTAGTTCAAGCTAGTCAAGATGACATGCTGTCAGGCATGGTAGTGCGTGCCTGTAATCCAAGCGGTGGGAGGCAAGAGGCCAGGGATTGCTTGAGTTTGTGGGTTAAAGACTACTCCGGGCAACATAGGGAGACCTGTTCTTGAAAAAGCAGCTGGGCATGGTGGTGGGTGCCTGTAATCCCAGCTACCTGGGAGGCTGAGGCTGGAGATCGCTTGAGTTCATGGGATTGGGACTACCCCGGGTAACATAACTAGATCTAGTCGAAAGAAAGAAAGAAAGAAAGAAAGAAAGAAAGAAAGGAAGGAAGGAAGGAAGGAAGGAAGGAAGGAAGGAAGGAAGGAAGGAAGGAAGGAAGGAAGGAAGGAAGGAAGGAAGGAAGGAAGATGATATGCTAAGCTACCACAATATCCACATGGAATTGCTGAGTGAGGAGTCCAGACTCATGGAAAAGTCTGGAACTCATGGAAGAGGTCCAGGCTGGAGGCAGTCATTTGGCAGCCCTCCTCAAGTCATGGCTCATAAAGCTATGGAACTGGGGAAGGTCCTGTGGTGAGAGAATGTGGTCAGAGGGTGAAAGGAAAAAAAAAACACCCCTGGAGCACCTCAATATTTAGAGGCTGGCAAAGGGTAATGAAAAAGAACAAGCCAACAGGAAACACTAGACAAGTATGGTGGCACAGCCATCTAAGGAAGGAAGGAGGAAACAACCAACCTCACCAAGCTCTTCTGAACACCTCTGAAAACTCAAGTAGGTTGGAAGACTGTGTCCATGTGACTCTGAAAAGGACTCCCAAGTGCTACTTAAGCTGTCACTCAGGGTGGTCTGAATGTTGTTTTTTTTTTTTTATTAAAAATTTTTTATTTTGTAATTTTTGTACAATATTGGTCATGTTTGCATAATTGTTGTTCCCCTTAGACATATCCCTCCCTTCCATTTTGTACTCTTTATGGGGATACGCACCCTATCCTCCTTTCCCCCTTCCTTCCTCTGGTCACTCCAACTTCTTGCGCTGGCAAGTCGTTGGTCCATGTTTGGCCCACTGGTCTTTTCTTTTTCTGGAACAATATCCTTTTTTCCTGGGTGCGGACTTGCACTCCTGGACAGCAACAGATGAGGCTGCTAAGATCTCCAGGAGTAGGTGAGGGAGATAGTCAGGCTGAGGATGTCAGGGACTTCTTGTAGGGCAAATAGGTGGTGCGCTTCTCTAGGATCCTCTCTGGTGTCTGGTCTTGCTTGTGTGCCATATAGTTCTGATATCTTGGTTAAGGATCCCAACTCCCAGCCACTGGTGGGGGTGGGTTTCCTGATTGGTACAGACTTCCCTAGGTCTGTATGTTTGTTCTCCTTCTGCCCTCACCTCCATTCAGATGCGGAAATCCTAAGCCCAAAAGAGGGTGGCTTCTGCAGGCAGGGTCTTTGGGGAGTGTTTCAGTTGTTAGGTGGAGCCCTCGTGAATGAGCCTAAGAGTCTCCAGAGACATCATGTGAGGACACAGCA
Organism: Uropsilus gracilis; assembly: GCA_004024945.1. Classification (NCBI taxonomy): domain Eukaryota; kingdom Metazoa; phylum Chordata; class Mammalia; order Eulipotyphla; family Talpidae; genus Uropsilus; species Uropsilus gracilis. The sequence continues at coordinate 107,112 of PVHY01002005.1, forward strand.
AGGAGATGGCAGCATGAACCGGGAGGAGGCCCTTCTCCAGAGGAGAACTGTGTTTAAGCCCTAGGAGAAGCGGGTGTCTGTCACTTGTGGGCCACCCAGCCTTTGGTATTTTGTCCTGGCAGCTCAAAGGATCAAGCTATCATTCAAAGATAAATACTGCTGAGTAGGGGAACCATGGGTGATAAGGATTGGGAAGATCCGGCCACAATGATTGTAGAGTTATTGGGGAGGATCTCAGAAGTTAGCTGATATTAGAGAAAGGCTTTGAGATCAGATGGGGCTGGAGTATCTGAGAAGAACAGGATCTTCAGGGGCTTGTTCCTCCCTTAACATTTTCAAGAGCCATGTAAAAGTCACAGATCCCAAACCACTTCCCAACAACCCACACAGAGACCTCTCAGCCTCCTATGCACATCTAAGAATAGCCCACTTGGCTGCAGTTGGCCTGAAATTCTTGCTTTTTGCGTCAAAACACTTGGCCACTATTTTCAGGCTGACACTCCTTTCTACAAATGAGGAGAGGTGCCACTGCTTGTTGGAAGAGTTCTCACTTATTTGCTGTTGGCAAAGGAACATGTCAGAGACTGGACAGTAAGTTAAAGAGTTTGCTGAGAGAAATCACTTTGGTTATTTGCCGGTGGGAGAATCTTGATATTAGTGGCTCAAGCCAGGCCAAAAAAAAAAAAAAAAAAGCAAGAGCAAAATATTTCTAAAAAAAAATTCTTTTCGTTTATTTAGTATCCAAGTGATCCAAAAATCTTCAAAGGGGATTTTCAAACAAAAGAAATCCTCAGTTATAAATGTAGAAGCACCACTAATTTTGAGGGAAGCCATTTTTGCACAACAGAAGAAGGAGGCAGACCCAGCTTTCCTTATTATAGTCAGCTGGGTATGTTTTGGTAAATAAATTTAGCTCAATTTAAAATTTTGTTTTAAAATATTGGTTTTTGAAGGATTTGCAATAAGCAGCCAGAATGGCTGTTTCAAATTGACGATCAGATGGATTGTTTAGTTCTACATCAGACCTGTGCTTTTTTATCCTTCTAGATTTGCTACAGGAAGGAATTCCTCATGATCATTGCTACTTAACACAGTCACATCGTGACTTAGGATCCCTTGGCACTCTTGTTTTATGGGTTCCTTCCTCTATAAAAACATTGAAAAGTCCATTCTATAACTGCATTGATATAAAAATGATAATATTGAGATTATATGTTAAAATCACTTTATTTAACCCAAAAATTCACTTTTTTCCTTCTGAAAACACATCAAACACTTTTGTGGGCCTCTGTGTCCTATTGCTGCTATAACAAATTTAATGACTCAAAACAATACAAGGTGGTTATTTTCCAGTGCTGGAGATCAAAATCAGGCTCTTTGGGCTGAAATCAAGGCGTCAATAGTTCGGACTCCTTCTGGAGGTACCAGGGAGATTGCCCTTCAGCCTTTTTGAGCTTCTAAGGGCTACCCACACTCCTTTGCTTGTGGCCCCCTCTCTCTTTATAGCCATCTGATTAACATCTTTAAATATCTGACTCTTTCCTCTCTGCTTCCATCATCACATACCTTCTCTGATCCTTCTCTTTCCTCTTAAAAGGACCCCTGTGATGACATGGGGCCTATTCAGCTCATGCAGGATAATTTTACCATCTCAGGACCTTTGATGCGATCACATCAGTGAAATCACTCTTTCTATATAATGCCCACAGCTTCTGGCAACTCGGAGGTGAACATCTTGAGGGGAGATGTTATGTATTCTATCATAAACCTTAAAAGTATCATGGGTCTAAGACACTGGACCTCATGTGACTGGAGGATAACTTGGTCTTGACGTAAAGAGCCAATCAGGGACTATTGGAAAATGCACTGCTTCCTTCATTGGACGTCTGGCTACGAAAACGTGTGCTTAGTGACAGTCTAGTCACATTCTGGAGCATGTTCTTCACCTCCGAGGAGAACAGTAGCAAATGGTTAGGGGCAGGAAGAAGTGTAATAAGGTATGCTTGTCTTAAACAGCGGCAGGAATCTTTCCATTCCATTGTTTCCTTTGTTCTCTTTGTTTACACTGGCTTAGGTATTCTTGGGTCCCCCTATGCATGTCCCCAAACAGCTTGAGTTAGAAGGAATTCAGAATGTTGAGAAACAAGCCTGGTCTTTGGTCAGTGTGGGACCGTCAATGGGGCTCCACCGAGGTCTGTTGAGTGATGAGTGAGCAAACGACAGATGAGTGGATTCATTCAAATTAATTGAATTCAAATACTGAGTGCCTACAGGCCTACCAAGTTAGTGGTCTGTTTGCAAGTTGGCTCACAATGGTCCTTAAAGAGAGAAAAATAAATAAAAAAATTCTAAGCAAGTATCTCAGAAATAAGTGTCGCCGAAGAGGGCCATCTGGTTTACCTGATTTTGTTATCTGCTTGAGTCCTCAAATCGGTGGGGTCCAGGCCAGCATCCCTGCAGTTCTATTGCCTCTGGGTTCTTTCTCCAAGGGCATGGCCAGACCCCACCTGCAAGTGGTGGTGAACGGGAACATGGTGGGGAGCCAGGAGGAGAAAGGGCGGCGGCGGCAGCGGCGGCAGCAACAGAGGCCTAACGAACACGTACTTTTCTTCTCACTTCATTCATCCCTCTCCATCTGACATGGCAGGTGTGCTGAGAAGGAATGGTGTGTGAATCGATTTGGAGAGGATCAGTGACACGGCAGTGAGCCAGGGCCGCGCCCCGAGCCATTGATCGCCTCCAAATCAATTTGCACACCGCTCCCACTTAGGTCACCTGCCATCTCAGACAGGGAAGGGAACAGTGAAGTGAGAAGGAAATTATGCCAGGAAGTCTGGGGACCCTCTCTCAAGAACGTGGGGGTCAGCCTTCAGCTGCCCTCACATCTGCAGCCTTTGGAGGGGACAATGCTCCCCAATCAGACCCTCCGGGTCTTGCTTACCCTGGCCCCGAAGGGAAGGGAAGCATGAAGGCTGTAACAAAACGGGGCCACTCTGAAAAGCTATCAGCCTTGAGTTCACCTCTGGGGTTTGGGCTGCCACAGTCATATCCTAAGAGCTATTTCAGAAAACCCAAATTGCCAACAGTAATAATCTCTCCGCCTCGGGACTGGTTTTCATTTGTGCCTCGCAATGCACTTTACAATTAATTCTCACCAACCTCTGCCTCCCATGAGTCAGCAGCCCAAGGGGAGCCCAAGGCAAGGCTTGGAAGCTTCATGGATCTCCCATGGAGAGGGCAAAGGGCATCCCCTGGGGAAGACAGGCGCAGAGGCCCAAGGCCTCCTCAAGAAGCCAACAACAGTCTTCTTCTCTGAGAGGAGAGAATGGAAGGTGGGGGGGGGGGGCTGGTGGTTTAGGAGCTGGAGGAGGTTTCTGATACCCAACCTCAGCTGATGCAAGAAACGTCTTAGTCATTTACCAAGGCGGGAGATGACCAGTAAGTCATCTTAAGAGTTCATCATCTACCCAAACACTGAGCGTGCCGTGGAAAGGGGATCTTCTCTGAGCTATGGAAGTGGGTTCCACCGCCACCCTTGTTAGGTCACCAGGAGCAAGATAAAGCAACATGGAAGGTTATAACCTGCTCCAAAGCGCTCAGTGCAGTGCAGGATGCTGAAGGCTTCCTCGGAAAACAGCCACTGAATCTGGACCAGCTGCTCCCTTTCCCCATACGGGTGATTTAAGGTATAAGTACATTAGAGTTGGCCAGGCAGATTTTGCAGGAAGCGGATTCCTTACTGATACTACATCTTTTGATGACCCATTGGAAGCAGACCCCACAGAAACATGGTGGCAGGAGCACGGGAAGTGGAAGGATGCACCAACCTGAGTTCTAAAGAGAAAATGAGAAAACCACCCAACCTACCTCCTGTTTGTGTCCTGTCACTGTGGATATGCCCGGCTCATGCAGTCCTGCTTCCACCCTCCTGCCGCTGCTTCGGAGACTTGTCAGAGCTTCAGCAAAAGGACAGTGTTTAGGTTTTGCATTTTGGCTTTCGTATTCAGGGACTGCAAATAAAACAGTAGAGAAGATGACTCTGGAAGCCCTCACTCACCTGTTCCCCAAGTCAGACCATCCACTCTAAGTGGACTGGGGATATGGGGCTCTGAACGCACTGTCCATACCCAGCAAACCCATGTACCCAGATACGCACACACAGAACCCTTTTCTCACCCTAAGGTCAGTCCTCCCCAGCCCACCTGGATTCTCTTCCTGGTGAGTTCTTCCAGGCGCTTGGCTGTCCATGTTCTTAGGATGCTAAGTGTTCCCATCTGCAGGCTGTGTCTTTGTGATCTAGAGAGACTCTTTCTAAGGCCCAAGGTCAGGCCTACTGGCCATGCCTTGTCCAGTTCAAGCCAGGGCTGCCCTCCTCCCTGTCTCACTGTTTTCCTCCAGTCCCTCAGAGAACTTCCAGAGTAGACAGTTAACAATCTTAGTGTTCCAGGAAGGTGGGTGAGGCTATGGCATCCCAAAGAGGATGAGGGCACATCCCCACCTGTGGGAACTCTGCCAGCCTGGCACAGAGGCAGTTCTTGGCCAGGTTAATGCTCATGGGAGTCAGGCAAGACTGGTCATGAGATCCAGTCCTGCAAACATGTCCCAGAACCAAGGCTGTGGGGATTGGAAGCAGCTTACATGTAACCAATTCTAGCCTGGCATATGGCCTGATCCATTAAATTGGTTGGAATTCACGCTGGGAGACAAGGCTGGATGTTGAGGGAAGAGGACTCGGTTGAGGGAAGAGGACTCGGTTGAAGGGAGATGGAGCATCTCTTGCACAAGTTTCTTTTTCTTTTCTTTTCTTTTTTTTTTTTTTTTTTTGAAACCAGGTCTCACTATTTCTGCCCATGGAACCGCAGGCTCACGTTGCCTCTGGTACCACGGACTCAAGCCATCCCCAGCCTCAGCTTCCCAGGTAGCTGGACTTACCACACATGCCACCACGCCCTTTGGGGACTAGGTCTGGCTATGTTGCCCCGGGTGGTGCTCGAACCGCAATCCCCAGTCTGAGCCGCGACTCCATAAGCTATCGTTTACAGGCATGCGCCACCCTGCCCCCTACTTCGGTAAGTTTCTAGTCCTGACTTCTAAAATGGCTAGAGGGTAAAACCTCCTTAACTGTTTCTCTTCCCCAGATGAGTATTTTCTGAGGCAAAAGACCTTGTAAGAGGCACTTTGTCAACAAAATGAGAACAACAGACATTTTGTTTGTTTGTTGAGACTAGGTCTTGCTATTTTTGCCCATGGAACCGCAGGCTCACGTTGCCCGGGATACCACGGACGCAAGTAATCCCCAGCCTCAGCTTCCCAGCTAGCTGGGATTACAGATGTGTGCCACCATGCCCAGCTATATTTTTTGGAACTAGGTCTCACTAGGTGCCCCCAGGCGGGATTCAAATTGGCGTCCTTAGTCCCTGCTGCGGCTTCCTAGGCTGCCACTTACAGGCACGCGCCACCGTTCCCGGCCCTACAGACACCTTTTGCATCCTCTATGGCCCCAAGTCTCTTCTGCTGGACCAGGTGGTTCAGTAGGGGGAAACCTACCTGACTGGGAGTCATAAGAAATGTGGGCTAATTCTGTTTCTGTGACTAACTGACTCATCTGTGTAGATTCAGGGTCTCCAGAGGAACAGGACCTGGCATGCTTAGCTATTTACTGATCTTTGACTCCAGCCACATTTGCCCACAAAGCAATTTATTCAATCTCTTTAATTTATTAAGCACTGTCCTTTTGAAGAGCAAGTATGTGCACCTGGTACAAAATTCCAAGGAATCACAACTCTGGACGCAGTTAGGTGACCAGTTTCTTTTGTGGCGTTCCAGAGAGAGTTCGTGCGGGTGGCAAACAGCTGTGGTAGCAAACATTCTTGATCATGGGCGTGAAGACACTTTTATTGATTACACATAGACACATATGTCCACATCTTTTTACTCTGTGACTGCCGTTGGCCCCACCGCCTTTATTGAAGTAGTAGTAGTCTTGCATAACACTTGGCATACATAATGGAATAAAAAAGCCGCCACCGCCGCGATGACATCGCCGTCCCCGAGGAGTGCTCGGCGGTGGCCGCGCGAGGGTCGCGCCGCGCCTCCGGGGGCGCAGTGCCGGGCTCTGGCCGCACGATGGCGCCCGCTTCCTGCGGACCCGGCCCTCGGCGGCGGCGCAGACAAAGGCGGGCACCGGGCCTCCCCCGCGGGCCGCGGAGGTGGCGGGCGCCTGGGGTGGTCACGGCCGCCCCTGGGCGCCGCGCGGGGCAGCTGCCGCCCGGGCCTTTGTCCTGCGCTGCCTGCGCTTATGCTGAGGGTCCAGTCGAGAGGACGCCGGGCTGAGACGGCGTCGACCCGCCGCCCAGCCTTCTAGCCCCCAAGTCCCGAAGCTTGGCCCCACGCGAGCTTGGGCGAAGGGCCGGTAGCTGGACGCGTCGGGGGAGAAAGGCCCACAAAAGCCTGCCTCGGAAGTCTCCCCATCCCCCACCCCCTGGCGTTCCTCGGGGAAGAATTTACCCCGAAAGCACTGTGGAGATTGTTCATCACCTTCTGGCTCCCCCCGGCCAAGGGCTCAGAGGGCTGGGTGTAGCCACCATAGAGAAAACACTGGCACTTGGACTTGAGGGGAACAGAGTGAACCCCTGCGCCGGGCTCTCCTCTTCAGGGTCGGGGAAAAGGTCTCTCTTCCCCTGTCCTACGCTCTAGTCTTGCCGTCCAACAGGACTTGGATAATGGAATGTTCTGTAGCTTCCCCGTTCAGTATTTGGTGGCCATTGGTTACTTCCAACTGTCCAGTGCTGGGTGTGTGGCTGAGGAGCTGAACTTTACCTTGTATGGCCTCTCAGTGAACTTACATGTATGTGGTCAGGTATGTTTGCACGTGTGCAGGTAGTGGCTTCCCTCTCAGATCATGCAGTTCTCTTGCTCAAGTTGATCTGGGTAAAGTGTAGTTATGTGAACTACCCTTGTTTCCAAGACTTGCATGAAGTATGGAGCGTTTACCTGTTATGCCTGCAAAGATATCTGGAAGTAGCTGGGAGGAAGGGGAAAAGTGGTGTCAGCTGAGCGTTTGTTTCCACTGTTGAGGGAGATGGGCTGGGGGTGAGCTGTGTGTGTGTTTGAGGGGGATAGTGTGTGTGTGTCGGGCGGGGGGAGGGGAGATAAGGAGCCAAGGGGAAGAAGGGAAGAGGAAATGTGTCCTTATAATGTCTAGCTGCTCTTGCAAATGGGACAGGCCAACCATTTATCTATTGGTTGAGAGAAGATTTGATCTCTACCTTTAGAGAAATTTTACCATCATCTACTGAGTGACTAAGTGACACATCTCACCTGCTGGACTTCCTGTAACAGATAATCAGACCGGAAATAACCTTGTCACAACTGGGCTCTCTGCAGTCCTGTGTACTGTAACCAGTGGGGGGATGTGTGTGTCTGTATCCCAGGCAGGTGGGGATGCTGGAGTCATGCTGTCTCCCGTGAATGTAGGGGTAAGTACTGAAAATACACGGTGTCCTTGTAGACTAGGCAGGCGAGATCTGTGGGACGCAGGATAAGCCTGGGTATGGAAAGCAGAGGATTAGAATTGTTTCTTCTTAGGTTGGCATGTGTTGGGTACAGACTGACTTCTTGCTCATCATCAAAGCATAGATAGTTAAGGGTATAATTCACCGGTTACCTGCATAACAATCCTCAGGGTGCTGTTACCTCAAGATTAAACCTAATCACCCTCTAAGAATGGAAGCAATCGACAGCTTCCACTTATTTTTATTGAAACAAATAAACATACCTATATGGGTCTAGTTTAGGGAATGTTTCCAATATGCAGTCCAATTACTTGACTTATTTAAGAAAATTTGAGGTGGGTATTTCCTTTTGATCTTCTAACGTGTGTGTGTGTGTGGGGGGGGTAAATGATGGAATGGAGCAACATGAACGAAGTTATCTTCTATTATTATGGAGACTATACCCTTCAACGTATTCTGAAGGACCCAGAAATAGCCCTGTGAACACGGACATCCAATCTGAGCTAAAATTAACCGAGTTGTCCCAATAGGGTTCCTTGCCCTTAGTAGGCGTTCAGTAAATATTTGATGAGTTTTCAGAGGAGGGGAAAATGGGCCATGATTCCATATCCAAACTATCTTTGTGGGTTGTCCACCTCTTTTTTGTTTTGTTTTTCCTCTGGAGATGTTCCCAACCCCAAATAAAGGACAAGGGGGAAAATAGTTAAGCACACCTAGAGCTGCGTCCAAACAAAAGAGGAAAGAGACTAAACAAACCCAAGGTTTTCTATTTCTCCCTGAGCCAAGTAATCCCTTTGATTACATCTAATACCTGCCAAAACCCAGATGGTGTGCCCACCCATCTCCCGTGTGATAATGCCACATTGTGAAATCTACCCATTAATATTAATTGTCAGCTAGAGAATCTGTCTGAACTACTAAAGCTTGAGATTGCCTTGAGAAAGCAGGCCCTGCTTTAGCAGGGATTTTAAGATAATTCTCATTCTTTCATTCTGTATCTCACATATGTAGAATGTTAAATAATAGCCCGGGAATGCTTTTCTAATTTGGGCACATGCCTGCCTCTCACAATCCTGGTCTTAAACCGCTGTTCTTTTGGGGTCTACACCTGCTGACCAAAATATTACCTTAAACTGCTCTGGGCTTGCCAGCACCCACTGTTCACCATATAGAGAGAATTTTAACTCCCTGGGAACTGTTTGAATTGAATGTGCCCTAGCATGTGACTCTCAACTCTTTCCCTTTTATTTCTCCCCCTGTCAGTAATTGACTTGGTAATCCTTGAAAAGTATTACAAAATCTCAGTTTTTCAATTATTGCGTGGGTCTTCCTGCCCTAGGAAGGCAGAAGCAGAAGAGAAGGCCTGGGAAGAGAACACCAGGTCCAGACACCTTCAGGGTGCATGCAGCTCCCGGCAAAGGACGGCCTTAGGTGGTGATTGATTTGAAGCAAGCCCTGGTCCGCACCCTGATCTACGCTTCTGGGTCCTCCTTAAAGAGTCTCAGCTCTGCTGTGCTCAGGGAACTTTTCTTTCAAAGCCACAAAATTTTAGAATCCATTTATTCCCGAAATAGATATGAAAATTTAGTAGGTGTGAGATTGAATTTTTCCTCTGGAGTCTCCCCCCTTTTATTCTCCCGGGTTATGGTACAATCGCCGTTTGCCAATTGTTCTTATGGCCAACACTTTCAACTTTATGAGTAAATGCAGATCCCAGCCCACACACTGTCTTTGTTTTTGCCAGGAGCACATAGGGCCAGGAGGATGAGCGAATTCTGCATTCTATAGCATTGGTGGAAGGTGGTAATTCTTCCTGGCCGCTGCTATGCGGGACTGATGACCGGGCAGAGGGACACCGCACACATAAAAAGGGAAAAATACTCTTCTTTTGGGTACATAAATGAATGTTTACTTCCAAGTCCTGACAGTTCTTTTTTTAGCAAATATTAATTTCAATTGAAAAACCCAGAAGACCTTCCTGGAGCAGTGTGTCTAAATAGACATTGAGATAATTTTAAAAACACCTATTGGTATGTAAAGCAACCTTCCTCATGAAAAGAAGTAGCTGCACAAGTGGCAGAAGCCAGTTTCCACTGCTAAATATTTTGATTATTTAATTTATTGCTATTATTTTACAAAATGTAAAAAAAAAGCAATTGAATTGCAATTTTGTTCCCATTCCTGGCCCGCTCAGCAATTCTGTTTTGCATGAATGCTGCTTTTGGAAAGAGATGAGGAACGAGACTGCAAATGGTTTCTTTTTGCAAAGAGACAGGTGAGTCCTTCTCCTACAAAGCCTTCTATACATGAGCAGAAGCTGAAGGGGCCAGAGGATCCTCGGGCCTGCCGCCCCAGACCTATGGTGTTCCTGCAGGAGTTCTTAGAAAGTGGGTGCTTCGCTTGCCCCTCCTGGAAACCACTGCAAAGGGTGTTTCTCTGCCTCCTTCACCACAGTGTCAAAGGGGAGGCTGGAGTCCTGGGTGAAAGGGATGGCTTGCTCCTCCCTTCTCTCCACAAAGTTGCTTTCCCATGCCAAAGATTGCGACAGGTTGTTATAAAAGTGCCCAGAAGGCAGAAATTAGCACTTTTAAACTGAAGGTGAATCACAAGGCCTATTTCTGCCTGAAGTGCCTCTGTTCAACCTTTTAAAAAGACCAAAATTAACTTCTAAGCACATCCATTCTTTGCACAAATAAGAGTGGGAGGCACAGCAAATTACTCTGTAAACCAGAAACCCTCTTGGGGAGTTTGTTTCACGTGTATATATTTTGAAATGACCAAAATTCAGGTTATTGTGGTGCTTGAAAGAATTCATTTGCAAGATCAGACCCTAACATTCCGAGCTCTGAGCAAATTTTTATGACTGGCTTAGAGACCTTTGAAAAATACACTTAATTATAACAAGGCAGCATTGTGCAAACATGCTAGGGTGATGTTTACACTACCCCATTCATATCAGTTAGAAGAAACACTACAAAAACATGAAAGCGCCAACAAGCCAAAATCAACGTGAAAAGAGGTGAAGGTCCGCTTAACTGAAAACGAGGATAAATGTGAAAATACTGTAAAATTGTAAGATATCGCACACGAAAGTCTTGTCTCATTGTTATAATGACCTCTAAGCCTTAAGAGGGAGCACAGGGTGAGCACAATCTGTTTTCTGCACACCAGTGGGGACCACCCAGCCTTCCTATGTGAAAGTTGCAGGACTGCAAGCCACTCTGAACCTCTTTGTAAACCAACTAGTGCCTTTGTCTTAGTTTGTGCCTCCTCAGAGGAATCTCCAGAAACCTGCACACTTCACATGTTCCTCAGGAGAATTCTGGATGGTTAAGTCAAAATAGAAGCGTAAATAGTTTCAACTAAACTTATTTAGGAGGGGACTGGGTGCAGTGGCGTGTACCTTTAATCCCAGCCTATGGAGGGAGGCCTGGACTGGGAATGGCTTGATTCCGAGGGTTCCAGACCCACCCGGGGCAAAATAGCAAGACCTAGTCCCCAAAAATAGCTGGGTGTGGTGGTGTGCACCTGTAATCCCAGCTACCTGGGAGGCTGAGGGGAGGCTGGGGATCTCTTGTGTCCATGGTACCCTAGGCAACATGAGTCTGTGGTTCCCTGGGCAATATAGTGAGACCTAGCCTCAATAAACAAACAAATAAATAAACTTGTTTAGGGCTCAGCATGTCTTGAGATGAGAGGGTCAGCCTGGAAAGTGGCATGGGGCTGTGTCAAAGGGGCCTCTCAGCCCCCATCCCGGGCCAGTTTATTTGATTTCCTCCACAGAGGTCACTTACAGAGGGACTGTGCCTACACCCACCCACTGCCCTGATGGCAGAGCTGGGAGGCAAACCTGGAGGTTTTGGGCCTTTTTTTTTTCTTTTTTCTTGAGACTATGTCCAGTTATGTTGCCCAGAGTAGTCCCCATCCTGAGGATTCAAGAGATCTCCAACCTCAGCTTCCCAGGTAGCTGGGATTACAGGTGCCCACCACCGCGCCTGGCTGCTGCTTTTTTCCCCTGAGACCAGGTCTTGCTATGTTGCCCAGGGTAGTCTCAAACCCACAAACTCAAGCCATCCCTGGCCTCTTGCCTCCAGGGCTTGAATTACAGGTGCATGCCACCATGCCCGGATGGTCTTGGGTCTTTAAAAGAGCTGTTTGCAGTTGGAAGAGGACCCAAGCACAGACTCTGAGGGTACATCCTAGGAGTGCCAGGGACAGCCACCCTAAGCCCACTCTAGCACTGAGCTGGTGACATGTTCTTTTTTTCTTTAGAGACTAGGTCTCGCTATGTTGCCTAGGTTAGTCCCGACCACGTGGACTCAAGTGATCCCTAGCCTCAGCCTCCCAGGTAGCTGACATTACAGACATGTGCCACCTCACCTGGCTTTGCTGACATGTTCTTATAAACACCATGGAAGGTGTCTACTGGGTATCTAATCTGTAGTATCTAAAACCAAGTTTCCTCTTGCAAGAATAAATTGAGGGATAAAAACTTTGGGAATAACTTCCTTCCAAATCAGAAAAATAAGTAGACATGATTTCTATATGTCTATGCATGAGATCTTGAAATTCTTCCATTGGCTAGCAGAAAATTATTTAAAAATAATGGGCAGGGCAAAATAAATATGTAACTTGAGAGCCTGTTAGCAACTCCTTTTACTTACATCAGGCAGAACATTTTCTAATTTTCCCTTTGATTGTAAATAGAAATCTAGTTTATTAAGCAGAAACATATATTATTAATAAATAAACCACTTGATGACTATAAAGTACTTTGAGGGTGAAATGCCCCTACTAAATGGCAAATATTATTATTTTTATTGCAAGCTAACGGGAGGAAACTAAGCTAATGAATGCTTACAGAGCTCAGAAGTAGTCATCACACTCAAATTGCCATATACTGTAAACTATTAAACTTGCTTCTTGGATAGAGATGCACTTCAATTTTAAGTTGATACTTTTTAAATTTTTGCCAAGGATGAAAAGCTACGCTTATGGGTCTGTAATTTAAATAAGAATAACTCAAAGGATTAATCAGTTTTTACATTTAAATAGAAGTTGCCCAAAACATAAAACACTTGAAAGCAGAGCTAGAAAATAAAAAAAAAAAAGAGAGAGACCAAAACAAATTCTCTGACTTAAATCATCACCAACGGATATAATAGCTTTCTGTAAGTGTCATTTCATATCATATCTATATGCCAATTTACATTAAGATAATAGCTTAAACTGATAAAGTGAAGCTTGATGTTTTAGGATTCAGGCTGAATAGTGTACTCTTGCATTTGGCCATGACACTATGGTTTATATGATATGTAAGATGAATGAAATCCTTATTTTCTGATATTTGAGGTTGAGAACCACATAAAATAATACCAAGTCACAGTGGAATAGTTAAGAATGGAACTATGGATAAAAGTCTGGTTTTCCTTGCATTTATCTCATGTCAGACCATAAGCTATTGCTTTTGATGTTAAAGTGGACATTTATACCGCATATTTCTACAAATTATGTTAAATTTGCTAATACACATATGAGTGTGTATTTATGTAACTGGGATCCATACTTTTTGCTCATTCTTATTGAGAGTAGATTTAATTTAAACCCAAACAGATAATTTCACTGAGAAGCAGATAATAAATTGTAAATGTTAAAATAGAAAGTACATTGTCTAAATCGCATGTAAATATATATTTTGGCTAAATCCCTTATGAGAAATCCATATGGGCTACTTGAGATTTTCCTCTCTAAAAATGTCAAAGCAGTCATCAGCCTCAAGAGAACTAGGTTCTGATCTGGGATCACAGTTAAGGTGTGCTGAAAGGAAAGCATTTAAAGACAATTTTCTTGTCTCTCTCCTACCTCCACATGCACACATTCCAGGCATTTTAAAATGACACCATTATGCTCCATGTCCAGGACTGGAAAACAAAGTCTCCTCCTGTTTGACAAGATTCAGCCTGCAGTGATTTTAGCAGCCAAGATACAAGATTTTTAAATTAGGGCCTTCAGAATGGAATATTAGCAGACCCATATTAAAACAATGCTGGCAGCTCTTATGATAATACAGGGTAATTTTCTAATTAACAGAAGGCTATTTGAGATGCAGCGCGGTGTCCCATTTTTCATATTGTTACTTTCTACTGGGTGAAACTGGAAAAGTAAGACAAGAGCCATGAAACCTCATAGTCAGAGGTCTATAAATTGGTCTCTCCTGCCCTGTAAAAACAAAATCTGATTTTAAAGGGTTTTTAATTCACAGAACTTAGCTCTGCTGTGTGGCTAACTTGATCTCCAGAAAACCAGTCAACAGATCACACTAGCTACTCTAAAGTCTAGGGTTCTAGGAGTTAAAAGAAATGCATAATGGCCTGTATTACTAATCCTTCTTTTCTTAATATCTGTATTAAGGCTTTTTAGATGATTAAGCGAAAGGATGTATATATAGTGGATGCTAAATAAATATGATTGTGTGATTAGAAGGCTTAGATAGCTTTAAGAATTTATTCTTAGTGGTAGCAAAGAAGGGTTTCTTCATGAGTTTAGGTTTTACTTTTAGCAAATTGGGTGAGGGGAAGGGGTAAAAGTTGTATGTAAAAATCTTTTGTGATTCACACAAAGACAAATTCGATTCTTAGATATAAAGTCTTCAAATAAAGAAGCATTAAAAGAACAGCTTTTTTAATAAGTGAAGATTCTGAAAGTTAGTCTTCCCATGCATGCAAACAGAAATCACTGTCAGAAGCATCATCTTCAATTATGAAGGTGAAAACAATGAGCATTCCTCCCTGGTAAGGTCCCCAGTCACATCATTTACATTTGGACCACTTCTTCTGCAGTTTGGTGAATAGAAAATTAGGTGGAATGGCAGAGAACACAGCAGCCTCCAGATTGCCTCCAGGTTCCATTTTTCCAAAGAGCATGTCATCCTACCCCCACTCAAAAGCCTTAAATGGTTGTTCACTGCTTCCAGAATTTAGTCAAAACTCTAAGACCTGGTATTGGAGGCCTTGTATCTTTAAAATGGTTGATTGTAGTCCCTACTTTTGTTGGAAGAGAACCCAGTGAGGGTCTCTGAGCAGACACCCTAGGAGTTCCCAAACTCAGTCCAGCCTTTCTTTCTAGATTCCTCCTACCAGTCCACCTGCTCTGTGCCTGACTCCACTAGGTGACCTAAAGCTTCCAAACTCACCAAACTCCTTCAAATGTCTGGTCTTGGCTTAGGTCAGTTCTTCTACCCTCCGTGTTTCTGCCTACCCCTCCCCACCTAAACAAGTCCTACTCATCCTTCTTCAACATGAAGAAGTCTCTGGCTTTGGGGTACCTCTGAATCTTTGCTTTATTTCCCATGCCCACTTTGACCTGGTGTGTAACCAGATGTGGGTAAGGTTCTCTCCTGGACTGGGAAGCACTTGAGGACATGGAAGTGTTCTTTTCAAGCTAGTCTTCAATCTTCCCACTCTGGGTCCAGGTTCCTGGGTATGGTGAACCCTGAAAAGCACCTGTGAAAATGGGGTTTCCCCTCCTTTACTCTGTATCCACCGCTGAATGTTCCCTAAATATGAGGTTGGTTGTGAATTAAAATCAAAACAAAACAAAAGCAGCAGCTGCCATACTCAAGGAATTACACTTGTAGTAAAAAGACAGTGAAAGCGGCAGCATCATCTGGAGGAATTTTCCAGCCTGTTCTTCATTCCCTTCTACTCCATTCCAATCTGATTAAAGTAACTTCCAGATTCTGCCCAGGGTCAGGACCAGGGGACCAACACCCTGATTTTCGTCTGCACTGAAACTAGACAAGGGATGGCTGAAGGTGGGCCATGAAAGTGTGGCAGACCTTGGTCTGTTCTTTGCTCCATTTTGTCAGTGTAGACACAGTCGATGAAGTTTAATGGTGCAACATTTCTCTACAGAAAAATGGGGCAGTCTTCTCCCCCACAGTCAGGCAAGAGGGAAAAATGCAACAGATTATTTGACAATTAGCTGAATAAATTTTATTTAATTTTTTTTTATTCTGAGGATAATTAAAAATCAATGTGCTTTTTCTGTCATGTCTAAATCTGGGATATGGTTTAAGAAGCAGAACACTCACCTTTGAGCTAGCTCACCTGTTAGAATCTTCACACTGGTGGCTTCTCACACTGTTTAGCTTCCTCTCCAGAAGACCAACAACTTGTTCATTCTAGGTAATTTTTCATTCCTTTTGCTGGTGGACTGGTAAATGCTGTTGAGTTCTGGATGCCAGGTCATCAACCACAGCTTTCAGTTGCAATGGATGGAAGATCTACTTCCTTAGTTTCTTTCCCAACAAATGACAAACTAAATTATTGATCGTACTTCTTGGTATCTATGTATCGATTTGGTGGGCTGTGCCTTTTCTCTGCAAGTCTGGGTTTATGGAAATATTTTCATTTTCTCCACACACAGGGAGGATGCGCTGAGTGTTCTCTGACATAGCTGACACCTCTGACCTAGTTGGGGTTACTGCACATTGCATCCCCTTATTATCTCAACCCAGAAGTTTTAGTCCAAGAGAGCTAAGCAGATTTGCACACACATAGCAAAAGCACTAGAACCAGAATCTTCTGATAGAACATATGTAAGTAATTAAGAAAAAAATAATTGCACGTTTGAGAAGGTGGACTCACCAAGCAGTTGTTGAACTATAAAAATGCATTAAGTGTAGTCAGTTTCTTTTTTTAATTATTCAGGAATGTTGTTTATGTTATCATGAAAAAAAGAGGTGAGAAAATATATTCGGCAATTTTTGGTTTTCCCCCATTTGAGCAGATGGCGATTTGTAGTTCAAAATTTGTAACTCAAATTATTTCACATTTTTATTAATCAGTACAATATGTTTTTAAAACAACAAACTGCACTTAGAAATATCAGTGTAAGTTCCCCAATTTGCCTAGTTCCATCAGAGAGCAGTTTAAGAATCAGAGATTCTGTTAGCAATATTGGGAAACAGGGCATTCTAGTTCAGTATTTCAGTTGTAATTATTTTTATTCCACTGTTCAAAGTATCTCATATGGGGGAAGGGACAGTTGAAAATAGTACAGAAAATTGCAATAGGGAGCTGTAAAAAGCTGGGAGAATCTGTTTCAAGATGTTTGCTTTTTTGGTAGAACAAAAAGTGCATTTTGTTACAGACAAATATTTTTGTGATAAAAAAAGCATTTTTTGTGAAGTGTAGATTGGACTTTTAATATAAAAAAGAAATGTTAAGCCATTCTATTTTAAGAAGGTTTGGCGTCTCAGAATGAAAGCTGTTAGAACTGCATATATTGGAATGTTCTCACAACTGTTGTCATCCTATGTTCTTCTGCAAACCTGTTAAATTACATGAGTGTAGAAATAAGGGAGCTTTTTTTATTATTATTAATTGACACTCATTTTTAGCTGGCATGTGCTGGCAGGTCTTTGAGACAAACCTCAGACCGTATAAGGCAGAGCTTCAATCTGAAAGTTTGGGGAGTATTCTGAAGCTCTGTAATATGGAAGCTAGGAAGTGTAATATTAAAGTGATAAACATCTTATATTCAGTGTAATTCACAGTTTCTTTCATTCTTTTTACTATCTATAGATCTAAATCAAAACAAATTCCATAAAAGAGGGGGTTATTTTCAAGCACATTTTCCTTCAGAGAGCTCTTGAATATTTTATCATATCTATTTCTATACATATGCTATACATTTCTAGTTCCCTGTTGAACAAAATCCAAGGTAATGATTAAAAAAAAAAAACTATGACATTAGAATTCCTAGGAGCTATAAAGTTAGCCCTTGTAAATGAAATAAACTTTGTTTTGGCAATTAAGGAATACACAGGGATATTAAGTCAAAGAACAATATGTCTGAACTATTAAATTGTTTTTTCCAGGAGGTTATTAAAAATGTATTTCAAATTACCAGAGTGGCAGGAAAAAATAAAAAATAATAACTCAAAAACGGCAACATTTTCCTTTGCTCTTGAGAAGGCATATTGGATTTCATACGACATGATTTCCAAGTAGAATATTTCTGAGCGCCAAATATCCACTCTAGGGCCAGAAGAAGTTCCTCCTCCCCACCCCACCCCCTCCCTCTTGCCAACAGTAAGACCTTTGGAGCGGTCACCGCAACAAACTGTGAATGGGTGAGCTCTTCAGCTGTCATCTGGCAGCGGGAATATGTGAATTCTCTGGATGTCCCTGGAATCATACAGAACCCCGGGATTTAGATAAGTTCTTCACAAGGTCAAACAAACAAACAAACAAACAAACAAACAAACAAAGAACAAAGCAGGCCAGACCCGAATCCAGGTGCCACCCAGCATCAAATGGAGCAGGAGGTATAAGCTTATGATGTGAGGAGGGGATCTCTGGAGTCTGGAAAGCGTCTGAGTCCTCAAATGGTTAATTCCCCCAGGCTGTCATATTGCATAAACAGATCCTCCTTTAATAAAATTAATTAGGTTCTGAGCTTTATAGGGTGATGCCCACTGACCCTTTACATGCCTATTGTTCCCAGATCCAAGAGAAAGAAAAAAAAGAGAGGGCCGTCCAGTCGACAAGAGAGACACCCAAGTTGAAAGATTAGAAATCTCAAGTAGGATCTGGGAGAGGGGGGATGAAGCTAAGTAATGTTTGCTACGCACTAAACTTAAAAAAAAAAAAAAAAAAGACTAAACAACAAAACAGCCACCACAACAACCAAAACAACCAACGGCGCGGTGATGGGGTTTTGGTCATTTCGGTTTTTGCAGGCGCCACGAAATGCAGGCTGCGTTGAGCTCCTGTGAAACATGCAGAATAATTGCAGATTGCGGAGTCGCGCGGCTTCAGTTCATGAAAGACCCGAGCCCGAGGGGCAGGGTGAGGTGGAGGGCACGGCCGGATCTGCAAAAGAAATGCAAGAACCTGCAGCCCTACTTCGATTCCTCTTGCACCCCTCCCTTCGCCTCTGGTCACCAAGCCGGGGTCTCGGGGCATTTCATGGCACAAGTTGCTGCTGTGATTTCCCCAAGTTTGCTAAGGGAACTCTTCCAGAGTGGGAGCGGGAACTGGGCTGAGGAAAGGTGGTCTTTATGAGCACTGTGGTCTTTATCTTTTTCCTTCATCCAGAGGGGCTTGAGGTCCTGGACCTGGGGATTAAGTGAGCGCGCCCCGGTCGCTTCTGGTTGAAGGAAATCTGAGGCACGACAGCAAACACTGCCCGATTTTGTTAGGGGAAAAAAAAAAATGTTAAAAAAAAAAAAAAAAGAATCGTCGTCTACCGGATGTTTCCAATTACATGGGAGCCCAAGAACAGAAAGGGGGAGTGGGGAGACGGTTGACGAGGATGGGGCAAGATTTGGAGAGGGTGAGGGCTTGGAGGTGGGAAGAGACGCAGCAGGGTAAAATGCAAGAAATGCGGCTTCTGTGAGGAGAAAAGGAAAATAGGAGAATGAAGCAGAACTAGAAAAATGACAAAGTGTTGAGTGCTGATTTATTGCAGAAGCCTCTGGTCATTTCCATATATTGAAATGCGCCCAAGCGGCCAGTCAGTCAATTTCTTTTGAGCTGCCGCCGCCGCTGCCCACGGGCTGCCCACGTGACTACCCCTCAGTCAGCCTCTTTACCACCCAGCCCCTGAAACAGACAGAAGAGGAGGAAAGAAAGAGTATGAGGCAGAGGAGGCGTCTGTGTACTGTAGTGGGTGATTTGGAGGAGGCATTTGTGTGGGTCTTTGGGAAAGGAGGAATGTGGCCTTGGGGAGGGGAGAGGTAGGTTTCAAGCTCCATTCAAGTGTCACATTCAGCTACCTCTCTGGCGTCTTTCCAGGTCTCTACTCTCTTCTCTCTCCCTGTCTCTCTCTGCTTCTCTCCTTCTCTCTGTCTCTGTCTCTCTCCCCCTCCTCTTCTCCCTCTGTTCCTGCCTATCTCCCCTCACTCCCTTTTTTCCCTCCTTATCTCTCTCCCCTCTTACTTGGGTAGGAAAAGGACAGAAAACTGAGAGAAAAATCTGTCTACAAATACATAATGGGGATGGGTGTGGAGATGTAGGATATTCAAGTCAAATTTGATTTTGATTTTACTGTCTTTGATACTATCCATTGGTAGATTTTTTTTTCTTAAAGAAAGCACACCCCCCACACACACGCCCTAGATAAAAGCCAGTGAGTTGTTAAAAATGAATTTGCAGCATTAGAGCTGTTAGCATCATTCAGCAAGCAGCAAGCTTGATAATTTCCAGGTGCTGGGGAACGCCGTTGTCCGGGAGCTCTTACAGAGCTTATAAATCCCTGTTGGGAGGGAGAAAAAAAATCTTTGGAGGTGAATGAAATATCAAATCACAAGACTCCTATGTAGATTTATGATTGCATAAGAAGCTTGATCATTTCCATATACTGAAATGTGCTGTCCTCCTGCACCTGCCCAACCCTTCCAGGAGACGAGGCACTCCGTTCTGCCTTGATCAATGTTGACTATGAAGCAAGAAAGGAGGGGGGGGGCGGTGTGTGTGGAAAGCAGGCTGGCACCAGATGGAGCGGGGTCTCGGGAAAGGTCAAGGTTAGCCCAGGCTGCTATTGAGTCGGTAGCAGCCTCACAGATAGATCTCTGCCTCGAAGGCACCCACTGGGGCTTCTCAAAATCAAATCTAATAGAAAAGGCAGTCACAGAATGAAATCGCTTCATCTGAATGCTAAAATTGTTATTAGGCTACATTAGAGAGATATCAGGCACGTGGTTACCAAAAAAGAGAGCATGCCTAGCAGTTTGTGTCTGAAAGAAAAGCTATGAATATGTTGATAACATCAGTAATGGGCAAGTAGAAAAGATGGTATCTTCTTCTTCTTTTGGGGGGGGGTATGAAGACCAGATTAACATAGTAAATGAGTATGTCTTTCTCTTTTTAGTAGGGCTACCTTATATTTTGAATGGCTTGAAATTCTTGGTGGGGGGATCAGTGGTGGTGGTGGTGGTGGTGAAAAAAAATCACTGGATCTCAAAATAGGTGATCAAGTAGTTTGACTCACTTAAGGAATTTTGTTAGCAGCCTTTGCCAGGTGTGTGCCTTTGGAAATTTATTCCTCAGGCATTATATCAGGGATGCACACTGCCTTAGAAATTGGGCTTTCTGGTTTTGGATCACTGAAAATCTATCAGAGGCCTTTCTCCTCCCCCTTTTTCTTTCTCCATCTCCTCTTTCTTCTTTTGCTTTCTTTTTAGAGACCCAACTGTTTCTGGAGAGGAATTAATCTTGGGCCAAACCCCAGCTCAGGAGAGCGCCTGGGACTCGGCATACATAGCCTGTTAGGATAGTCACACTAGTGTTTTTCAGACAGTCCCTCCCTCCAATTATCATAATGAAACCCACATTAGCTGTTTTTAACCTATAGCACGGACATATCTTAAAGAAGGATTTAGTCTTGTAAAATAAATGCGGGCTACACTAGATTAAACATGATGACTGCACTCCAAGGGTTAATAAATTTAGAATTAACAGATCATCCCAGCTTGATACAGCTACTATAGATGATTTAATATGCAGCCTAAGCAGGTTGACAGTCAGCTCACAGATGCAGATAAGATCAAACAGTCTCTTGATTCAATAGATTGAATGGTTGTACCGAGTGTCTAGAAGGTGAGTGACAGAACATATATGGCAGGGGTTCTGGTAAAACGGTTTTCTTTTTCTAACAGTTCACCTTCTATGGCAATAAAACCTAGTGCGCAGGTTTAAAAATTCTCCTCGTCATAGAGTAATGGGAGCTTGTTTAAGTTTTGAGTAAGGAAAAGATGGATACCTTTAATATCAAGATCTATTTCTAATTAGTTCTGCCTGGTAACTAATAGCCACCCATTTCCCCTTCTCCGCCCCCTGTGCCCCCCCCTTTCCTCTATCCCCCCCATACCCTGCTCTTCTCCTGTGTTCTCAGGTCAGGGGCATAAGATTCTTACCTGGAATTAAGGGCAGGTTCATTGCTGAAATTACCTAGGTAATGTCCATAGTCCCTTGTTCTGGTTCTGAAGCTCTGAACATGGAAATGAGATCCAGAACTAAGTTGAAATTCAAATACCCATGAATAGCCAGTGTGAGATGTTTACATTCTCAAAATGATGTTAAAAAATGGTCAATCTAGGGATCTGGGGCACTGGGGAAGGTTGGAGACAAGTCAAGAAAAAAAGCTAAGGGGCTCTGTATCACCAGGGCTTGCCAAAGTGGTCTATCCAAAGTTTGTAATGCCTAACTGAGTTCTTTGCATTTTTTTTTTTTAAGGTTTACCATCCTTTATCTACTCTGACTCTAGTATTTAAACAAGAGGACAAAAACAATTTTAATGGAAGTGCATGTGATTTGATGTGATGGACAAGTTTATAACAGTTTTTATGATTTGATCAAGAGTAAGGGCTCTTCCTAAACCCATTAGATTCTGTCATGTGAATATATATTCAGGCAATTTAAAAATGCATATTATGTATTCAGTAGACCGGCACAGGTTTGAATTGTATCATCTTACTCTGTTTTATCACCCCCACTCCCCCCAGCCACACATACAACTCTTTTTTTTGAGACTAGGTCACGCTACTTTTGCCCGTGGAACCGCAGGCTCTCATTGCCCGGGGTACCACAGACTCAAGCAATCCCCAGCCTCAGCTTCCCAGGTAGCTGGGATTACAGGCACCGCCACCATGCCCAGCTATTTTTTGGAACTAGGTCTCACTATAGGCCCCAGGCGGGACTCGAACCGCAATCCCCAGCCCCGGCCGTTTCATAGGCTGAAGCTTACAGGCACGAACCACCGTGCCTGGCCCACACATACAACTCTTAATATGAAAATCTGGTAGAGTGGCTGTAGAACCACAGTAATCCATTTTCCAACATCCTGACTTGGTTGTTTTGTTTATTTATTTTACTTTATTTTTGAATATCAAAATGTGCAGTCCGCACTATGAGCTAATGGCTCACCAAATTTTTCTTTAATAAATAAAGTCATGTGAAATGGAAATAGTCACTCTACACCCTGTTAACACTTGAACTTTTCCCTTCCCTCCCTAATGTCCCAGTAAGTAGCATGATATTCTTTTCATTTAGAATTTATTCTCGGTAAGTCAGCTCAAAAAAATTTCTTAAAATATTTCATTCTTAAAAAATGCTGTTTCAGCTCTTGGTGTGGTATGCTTTTTGAGAAATAACATCTATCCCGGTGTCACATACATATTAAAGATTTTGAGATAAAAAAGAATCTTTCAAATTTGAGTCTGAGGAAGATGTTTCCAGTGAATGGACAGCTGGCAAGAGGAACTCAAAGTCAGGTGTGGCTGTCCCTAAAGCAGTGAGAGTGGGCATTTATTTTCCATATTAACCGGATCTGGATGCTCCCGAATTTTATTCTTTTTCTTGGACAACCTGTGATTGCAGCAGGGGGCACTACCAACATACGAATTACTTGGAAGTGGGAAGCTCAGGCTCTCCTGTTTCCTGACTACTTGGAGGCATAACCACTGAAAACAGTAATCTCTAAGAAATTTGCATATTTATGGTGCCTCCTGCAGGTTCCTGTGATTGCTTTACAGTCAGGAAAGGTAACAGAAAAATATATATCCTTCTTTAAAACATGAAAAAGGATCATATAGGAATAGTGACTCTAATAGGAGACTAATCCTTGCAAAGCCTGTAGCATGAAATTTGTTTCTGGAACATTTTTGTTTGGGTTTTGTTTTAGGATTTGAAGGGAATATTTTGGAAGTTACAGGACTAAGTCCCTGGTTCTTTGAAAATAGATAAAGGAAAATACTTAATGTTTTGAGGGAAAAAATTAGCATAGACTTACTTATTCATTGAATGAATACCGCTGAAAAACAGAAAATTCCTTACAGACATGGAAAAGCCACCCAATAGATCATTTAAAAACCTAGTTCCACAGCACATATATTTTTTTAGCCTTAGTCATAAGCAATGAACAAATGTGCAGTGTAGCTTTGGATATAAAAGTTAATTAGGTCTCAGAAGAGAATAGTTTCGTTTTTATTGGCTCTGAGTTCCAAGGATACCTTCGACACACCTTTTCTTTCAGCCCTTTTTGACCTTCTTTCTGGAAGGTGTACGTGGGCCAGACACTTAGGCTTGTTTGGTTCTGGATGTCACATTTTTGTTACTTTGCTCTCTCAAAAAGCATCCCACCAAAGCAAGGCATCATAATTGCCATGGCATGCAGAAACATCTAATTGTACTCTACCTCAGGCCCAGGGTGAATTTCATGTGCTGTTTTATCCGGGGTTTTGGTACTGTGAGGGATTTTATATACTTTTAAGTTGACAGTATCTGAGTATAGGGAAAATGAAGGCTAAAGCTTTAATTCTGAGTGGTCCAGTTTCTCTATCTCCCCATCAGAAACTCATCCTTATTTTATCACCAGGCTATTGTATTTAATTTCCTTCCCTCTTAAAAGTGCATGTGTAGTGCTCATAGTACTGTTATCAGCAACCATCAGCAAGCATCCTTAGTGATGGAATTCACAATTCACAGCCTTCTCTGTAGTCCATCTTTTCTATGGAAATGCCTATCAAAATCAAGGGATGTAAATAATTTTCACTGCAATTAGACTTTACATAATAAAGACACCATGTAGTAAAAATAATATGTGCTATCAATAATATGTGGTGACATAAATGCCCAAATTGTGAGCAGAAGGATTCTCTTATCACACATTAGTCCCCACAGCAGTATATGTACTGATGTACTACTACCTTTTGCTGTAACATTAGGCGATATATCTGTTTGTTATTCTGGCTGGGGAAATTCTCATGAAAATAATTACTGCCATCATCTTATTATTTCAGTGTGAGTTTAACCACTACATTTAGGCATTTGATATTAGGTTGTAAAATAGATGAATTTCAAGATTAACATTTATTTTCTTGTTGCTGCTCAATCTCTTGTCCCTAAAAAAATGAAGAAGTCGGGACTTCCTTTTTTTGGGACCCCCTTCAGCTCCTATAGTGAAAAGCTCCTTCATGTACAACTGGAAGGAATGAATCATAACTTGTTAACATTGTCAGAAATGTTTTCATTTTGAGTGTTTCTACAAACTAGATTTTTCACTCTTACTGAGGGTAAAGTAGCTTAAAATTGAAGCCTGGGTTGAGCATTTTAAAATTTTCTTTAGTCACACTAATTTTAAGAGGTTGAAATCTTTAGCTGTTAAGATTAGTGGAAATAGAACAATCCAGCTTGGAATTTTGAAGCTAAAGTTATATGAAAACATCTTTCCTTTTTGGTTTGAGGTTGCTTTTCTGCTTGATTTATTTATGTTAAAAAAAAAAAAAAGTTGAGAGTTGCAAGTTCCCGTTTAGGAGAGTTGACTTCCCATAGAACATGTTTTAAAATGAGCACATTAAAATTGTTCTAGAATCTTTCAATCTATATATGTAACAGATTGTTAATTTTAATTTTTAATATGTAACAACCCTTTTATATGCTTAACATTCAAATAATTAATGTATATGCTTTCCTCCTTCATAGGTTTACAATCAGAAACTGAATTTATTTAGAAAATCATTCGTCTTGCATTTTCTCCTACTAATTAAGTTCTGTGTTCAAGATTCACTGTTTTGAAAAGAGTAGATCTGAGTCATTTCCTAAAATATTTGAAGCATACTGATATTTTCCTTAGTCATTGAGTATCCCCCAAATCAGTGTTTAGGGTTGTGTGGGAAAGTGGCTAATATATGGAGCCTCTGTGACTCAGTGAGAACTAGCTAGAAGAGGCCTCAGTATTTAAAAAAGATGGTATCTGGAGACTCACGCTCCAGAGTGACTCTGTCTTACAATGTACTTGAATTTTGGCTGTTTGAATATTTTACTGCATTTCGAAATCTGAGAATTGAGAACAATAAAAAGGACATTTGTCTATGGTAGACAGAACTGTGAAGTTCCTGGGAACAAGTGGTCTAGTTTGTAAAAAATTTTTATCATGTACTAGACACTTTTCCTAAATGCTTTTGGGTGGGGTTCAGGGGGTATATGCTTTTGGGTGTACATGAAAATGAAAAAGCAACTGACAGCCCAGGCCTTCTCAGGCAGTGGCTTTAATGACATAAGTTACTGTATAAAATACACATGGAGAGACAGGCAGTTGTCTCGGACACAAATGGATCTATATTTTATAATATGTAGGGTAAACAGCTGTGCAAATGACCTGTGCTTTTTAACTCCTTAGAAGTAAAAAAATACAACTTTCTACTACATGCATATTGAATTTATTTGTGACAAAACATGAAGACCCATGTCTTTTTCACCGGCAGCAGCAACTCGAAATTCATTTGTCGAACTCACTCCTGGATTCAACAACTGTATTAAATGCCTACTATGTGTTCAGGAAGTGAAACGATGTCATTTGAAAAATGATACATCTACAAATGCACGTAGCCATAGTCTAGAATATTGCCTACCTGACAAATGGTAATCCAGAAAGCTCACATCTCAAAGGCAACCAGTTTCACTACTTTATAACATCAGACAAATTGCTCAAACAATGGCTAATACAGATATCCTTGATCAAATCTCATTAGTTAAGATTGCTATTCTGGGAAGCCAAATTCTTTCTCCAGAAAGTAAAAATCTGGTAGCAGAAGTGACCAGTACTGTGTACCTGCAGATAAGTCTTTACTAAAAGCTTGGGAGTGTTCACATCAGCACTGTGAAGCCAGGGTTATACAAAGCAAGGATGATGGTACGCATTTGTATGGCTTTGGCATGTGTGACTCGTGAACTTTATGTGACATGCTTGTGCCTGTGTATATGTCTCTCAGTGCTTTACAAATAAAAGCCATCTAAGAGCAAGGACCGCAGCTCATGTCTGCTTGGTGCGGTGTTCCATAAAAAAAGAAAGAACAATTCTGAGGACCAGATTCTTCATTTTATAGGAACCTGGAGGCTTAGTCAACTGACCTTGTGCAAGGGAATATTTTTTAAAGAGAAAGAGAGAGAAAACAGGCAAACTGTATACAACCAGGAAAGGAAAACTAGAGAGATTTGTTTATCATGCTGCCAAAAGGTTGATGAAATAGGAATAGATATTTTCTACCAGAAAAGTTCCCTTCATTGAATTTGGCAGGGGAAAAATTACTGATGACTAACTATCAGGAATAAGAGGTGTCAATTTTTGGAAAAGGGACTAGAATAGCCCCAGTGATGGGAATGATTGGCATACATCTCGAGTAATTGTGGGCTTAGGCAATTGTGGGGTTTATTGGAAACTGGCAGAAAAAAAAAACACAAAAAAAACAAAAAAAACCTTGAGCCTGGTGACATGTTTTGATGACTGCTTCTCTTTTGTCACCTACCTAATTCCAGAGCAGACCAACGAAAGCTATTGTTGAAGTAAGAATTAGCCAGGCCTTATGCTCTGATTTGGTGGTCTGATTTCAGTCAGAGAGCACAGAAGAGGAATTGCTTTTGTGGAAATGGAAAAATTTCTAGATGCAGACATGGTTGCTGCACAATTCTTGGTGGGTCTTTCTGGATAAAGTCAGGGACCCTGTGGTCTGCCAACAACACCCAGCAGAGGTCAAATCTCAGTGGGGGTGGTGGCATGCATTTAAAAATGTCATTTTAGCTCCCCTAGCAAGTGATCTTTGTGGAATAATCTTTCTAAAGCGTCAAGAGTTGAGGGAATAAGAGTTGAACTTCATCTTTCATATCCCTCTAATGGATGTGTTAACTAAAAAAACACCACTATCCCTCTCTCTCATCTTACCACCACTATCTCTGTTTCCCATCCCACCACCACTGCCATCATCACCATCACTACCACCACCACCACAGCTACCATCACCAGTACCACCATCACCTCCACCACCACCATCACCTCCACTATCACCACCACCGTAACTATCACCACCACTACCACCATCACTATCATTATCATACTAGCTATTGCTTCTTTACAAACCTAGTTATACTAGGAAAACTACAACTTGTTGAAATGACATGTTAATACTTCTTTATTTTTTTACCCCATTGTTGATAGATCAAAAAAAGATTTAAGATGTTTTATTTCTCTTCTTGGTAAATTTATAATTTTTCATCAGAATGTAGCCTATAATGTATACTTCTGTATATGTATATAACATTTATTGATTTTTAAATAATTTTTGTATCTTTTGATATTATCTTGACTTTAAGTTCTCTGTGTATGTATATACATATATATTTTAGGATAATAAAATAGTAAAAACATAATAGTGAAGAGTCCTTGTCCAAGTAAAGGACTAACTGCTTATAAAATTTTCTTTTAGACAGCGAAGTCATAGCTAGATATTGGCAATAAGGCCATCTGAAACCACTAAAATTCATTTCTGTGATGTTCTGTAAGGGCAAGAAGAAGGGAGGGAGGTAAAGAAGGGGAGAGGAGAGAGGGAGGAAGGGGGAGAGAAAGGGAGAAAGGGAGGGAGGGAGGGATGAAGAGAGGAGGAGAGAGAGCAAGAGAGAGAGAAAGAGAGAGAGAGAGAGAGAGAGAGAGAGAGAGAGAGAGAGAGAGAGAGAGAGAGAACTAGCTCCAAAAGCTTCCTCAACTGAGTTGTTCTTTTATAAAACAACTTCACATCTGGACTGATAACTTAAATTCCACCCAGTGCCATTTAAATAGCCCAAGTTATAAACCTCTTAAACCGGGGGTTTATAATAGAAACACTGACAGAACCTTAACTATAGTGCCTCTATAGTAATGAAAGCACAACTATTTCATTAGAGCAGTGTCTGGCAGGGCTGCTATAATTAAGAGTCTGTCAGCGTTTCCATTATAAACCCAAATTTTAAAAGGTTTTTAACTCACATTGTTTTAAATCACATTGGGCTGAAACTTGCGGTACAAAATGTCAGACCAGATGTGTGTGTGTGTGTGTGTGTGTGTGTGTTGAGTTGCCTTGGCCTTTTATTTACGCCCGTTCCCCTTTTAACCCCTAAAAGAGGCACATATGCAAAGCTTGTTTTTAAGATTAAATGTGAAAAAATATATTGAAAAAAAGTTTCTTTTGCTAAAAGCAAAAGATTCACAAGGAGGGGGCACAGAGAAGGAAGATTGAGACTTTTTTTTTTTTTTTGAATGCTTTGGTTGTATTTTCTTCCTTTGGAAACAATGCTCTCCAAAAAAAAAAATGGATCACTTGATACTGGGTTCTTAATATTGCTTAATTTGGAAGCTATTTAATAATGTAGGCTGTTGGAATAACAGAAATAGCTTGCATTATATTATCAGTTGTTCAACTACTCTGATATTTAGGATATCTTTTGACTATCCTTGATGGGAATCACTTTTAGGTCAAAAGACACTCTTTTGGACTTTTACCTGATCAAAGTCTATCATTGGTCTCTGGGGGAAACTTGACTAGCTTTGTTGGTTTCCTTTATATTAGATAAGAATTATTAATTTATTCACTCAAAAACCATTTAGTGACTATCTACTGTGAGTGTTGTCTTAGGACCTTTCAAATGCAGTACATTGAACAGACATCACTGCCCAGCACCTATAGGCTTGTATGGACTTATTTAGAGCAGGTTCAGTTTTTTCCTTCCTTCTTTTTCCCTCCCTCCTCCCTCTCTTTTTTTGTGGCAGGTCCATCTTCATAAGTGAAGTAGCCAACCAGCCAACAAAAGGCCTAGAAGAGCCTCTGGAGAACTCACAGACCATTGTTCCACTGGGATCTCCCCCCTGGGAAGCCTGTACCTTTCCAGGTATAGCCACTACCCCCCATCTTTCCTACCCCAGGGGGGTCTCCATTAGGTCCCAGACTCTGGAGGAAGTATTAGAGGAGGAAGAACTAATGTAGAAGTGGCAGATTGAGGGAGGCTGGAGAGACGAGAGTGTGGCCTTTCCACTCACCTTTGAATTTAGGGTGACCACCTCTTCTTCATGTACAATCTCTTCCCCCCCCCCTTTCTTTCCATCAAATTTTCTTTTGTCTTAACATCTTAACACACTGGCCCTCAAGAATCAAACTGAAATGCAAAACATATTCCTAGTGTAGAACCCAGACCCTAAGTTTTATTTATGAAGATGGTACTTCATTCTCTAAATTCTGAACTGGAGGGGGGGGAGGAGGAGAGGGGAAGGAAGGGAGAGAGAGAGTGAGAGAGAGAGAGAAAGCGCCGATTGTATTGTAACCATTCATTTAGTCATTCATTTATTTATCTTTTTGTCTATAAAGGTGTTTCCCCCTAAAGGCAGACAGTGAATATTTTATTCTAATCTTGTAGTTTCCATCGAGACAGACCTTTTAACCCTTTATTCTCCAGCCCAGCCTGAGTCCCTCTTGTCAGGCAATCCTCCATACGAGGACTGGGACTGTATTAAGTCCTCCTCTTGGAGCTGTTTGTTGACCACATCCACGTTCTGAGCCCTGAAGCTAAAAGCACTTTACACCATAAAATAAAAGCACTGTCTTTTTTTCTAAAAGGTTACGTCTGGAGGCCACGCGGCTCATACTTCATACCGAAAACTACTGAAAGGACTATGAAATCCTCTATGATTTACACTCTTTCACTACATTAGGGTATAGATCTACTCGACTCTAAAAATACGGTGGGTTTCTAACCGACGTGAATATATGTGCATTATTTCAGAAACTCTGTTAGAAAACTTGTCAACACATTATAAAGCATAAACCAGGACTTGGCTATTAAGTACGGAGATCAGAGGCAGAATATATACTGCAGGAAGTCCTGGGGAGTCTCCTCCTCGGGCAAGATAAAAAGGGGGAGAAGGGGAGGAGAGGGGTCGTCTGTTGGCCTGGAGTTTACACTCCATGTCGTCACCCAAGATTTGGGAGGGAGCCCACGAGCGTTCTTACCCCCTCAACGGGGATCAGCAAAGGTTCTACAGCCCCACATAAAGTTAAGTGAACGGCGAGAAAATAATTTTAACGTTCCCAAAATGTATTACTTTCTAAAAGCCACTTTGGGAAAGGTAAATACATTTACTGTGTATCCAAGTGTGCGTGTTTAACATGACCCTTTACCCCCTACAAAACCACCTGCATCATTAATCAATACTTATGTAATATTTTAAGCCTCTTAAAACAAACATTTTTATTTCTTTAAACACACACACAAACTCTCCCCTCCCCCAGTTTTGGGCGCGTTAGCAAGAATCTGGCAGCGGTGAAGGAGGGGCTGTCACCCGTAGGGGCGAGCACTGGGGGCTGGGCTGGGGGTGCGCCACCGGGAGGGATCAAATGCCGATGCACAGCTTTGGCTTTCTGGACTGGGTGGAATCAGGCTGGGGGAGGGGAGGGAGCGGAGGGCAGTTACTATTTCACTCTTCGCATTTTACGATGGTGAAATTAAATATATGTTAATGGTGGAAACGTTGCTGCTTCACTCCACTGGCACTCAGGGAAAGCAGCTGCAAAACTGGGTTTTTAATGTATGTTTTAAGATGTGGTTTCGGAAGGAACCCCCTGGAATCTGAAACAAGTGCAATAACGTAGCAGACCTACTTGTAACTAAGTGCTTAATTTCCTATGATTTTTTTTAAAAAAAGAAAATCAATAAAATGTTGCCAGTTATTTATTGGAAATAACCACAGATAGCCGCCCTGATAGGGTGCCGGTTTTAGAGAGCACACAATTGTGTAATGAATTGTAATTCAGAAGACTGTTAAATGTGAGCCACAGAACCTTTCAGAGGTAATAAAGTCATTACTTTTTACACTACAGCCAACCCTGAAAAGCTTTATACACACCATTATATATAAATCACACATATATATTTTCACAACACAGTCACCCATTATATATCTTCTCTATATATGGACTTTTATGGATGGATGGGAAAAATATTTAAATTTGAAAAGCTCTGTTCCAAAATAATCTGACTCACTATTGTTACCGAAAGGGGCTTTTATTTAATTTATTTATTTATTTTTCAAAGGCCTCCCAGTTGCACGTTCTTCTTCCTCTCCTTCCTTCCCTCCAACCATTCTCCTTGCCCCCCCCC
>PVHY01002006.1:0-95222 GCA_004024945.1 Uropsilus gracilis
AAAGATTTATGCAAAGATGTAAAATGAACACTGACATGATGCTATGTATTTTATGAATCCATACATATTAAATGTTCACAAACCAAGGAAGATTTTGATGTCTAATGTTTTATTCATTGAAAACATAACTGAAGCAAATATAGCAAAATGTTAACATTTGTTAAGTTGGAGATGTGATGCCTCTTCATAAAATGTCTTGGATTTTTTCTACACTTAAAGTGTTTTATATATGATTAAGAAACCCTTGAAAAAGCTGATAGATGCTTCAGATACTTAGTGAAGAAGCATATCTCCTTAGGTTCATGCTATGAACACAAAACATGATGTGGAGAATATTTATGTGTGCATTCCTGCAGTGTTACTGGGAAGATGTGAGGAGGAACAATTTATCTGAAATATTCTTTGTTTTCCTTTGATAAATATATAACTGCAATGGTAGCCTAATTTGTTCAGCATTGATAAAAGGTAATTAATTTAATTTACCTTTGTTTCTATTTTCAAGGAAAAAAACAAACAAGCTTAAAATATTTACTGTGAAGCACTAAGCCTGTTTTAGGTTGATTCATTTTAAATATCCTTTCCCAAGATCCAATTTTTCAAAAGAAATGAAGACATCCTATTATGGAAAAGAACCGTAAAAAGTCCTGGACACTATAGAAGGAGAAAATAAAATTTTCATAAAAAATTAATTGTTACACTGACAATATATTTATTGTTATCATGATTTTTATTAAGATAATATTGCTGATATACTTAATGTTCTTAAATAGCAAATTTATACTGGTTCCTATAAAATATTTCTTTTCTTTCTCTTTTACATCTCCTTAACCATTAATACCCACTCGTCAGATTCATCCTCTTGATAAACAATCTGTGTGCAAATGTGACTTTTGTGTGTCTATATATTTGGCAAGAAGGGGGTATGGGGGTACAGGAAACATGTAAATTTGCTAACCATGTACTCTTGTATTTTTTCTTTTCTTCCTAATTTGTAAAAACCATGATTAATTTAAATTTAGAGTACAATTATTTGCCTGTGAAGACATCTCAATTAGCCTAGACACTTCTATTACACTGTCTATAGCAAGGAAACAATATAATATACTCAGGTGACTAACAAATACTGAAATAACGCTTCGGATAAAAGCTTATAAAGCAATTACTTTTTAGATTTTAAGGAAAACGCACTGTAGTTAAGGTTATTAAAAAAGTAGTTGCCTCTTGCAAGTATAGAGATCAGACCTACACAAAACCAATCTGCTAATTTGGAAACACCACTGCAATCGGGGTACAAACTACTTACTCCAAAGCAATGGGATATTTTGATTTTATTTGGAGCAGCAACATGTTCCCCTGGAAGATGAGCTTTTGTCACCAGCGGTCACTTAATATGCAATACCTGGAAGCACTGGGTGGGGGCTTCCAGAACAGCTGACTATAAAAACTATTCATTGTGTTCCTTAGCTTCCCTCTTTGTCTTCCTTGAAAAAATGGATCCAATGCCGAAATCCAGCAGCAACCTAAGACTGAAGAACAGAGTACACATGGTTAAGATGGGAGGAAAGACAATACTAGTTGAATTCCTTAGTGGCTCCATTGAGCTGGCACTCCAGGACTGGACTTCATAAACTATTTCACATGAGGAAATAAACCATAATTAAAAAAATATAGACTATAGTCAGCACCCCTTCATAGCTGTAGGCAATTACTAAGTAATCATGGCAGTTCATACCAGTTCATCAAGGTGTAATTGTCCTATGATTGTGTGTTTACTTGTGGGAACACTGGGGTAGAAGATAAGAAGTTAGATTTGATATGGGAATTAGAGTGTTCTAGAAGAAAAATGGGACTCATAATAAAATATGAAATTACTCTGGTGGTTGATGTGATGAAAATTAGAGTAGAACTTGAATAAGCTGATAAAGCCAATCGAAGCTATGAAAATTTAAGTTTTTGAAGAATGAGGACATCAATGCTTTAAAAATCCAATTTAAGAACAGTTTAAGGAATATGGGGAGAAGAGCAAAAAGTTGAGCATAAGCTAGAGGAAAGAAATTTCAATGATAAGCATAAAAGTGGTTTTTGAAGCAGTTTAGATAGCATAGGCAAAGTAATTTCAACTGCTAAAATTTGCAGGCAGAATTTTTGAAGGTTGCCAAGAATTTTTGAAGGATGCTAACTCTTACTTATTTTTGGAGCACAAATAATTTACTTTAGAAATATAAGCAAATAGTTCTCTTTAGAAACTCAAAAAATAATTTGCTTTAGAAACACAAGCAAATAATTTACATTAGAAATATGTCATAAAAGGATATTGTACTACATGTATGAAGAATGGGATAACTATATATTACTCATACTGTGATTTCCCTCAAATATTATAGAGACTAGAAGTGAAATTCACTTATACTAACCATGTGATGTACAAGTTACAGGGGTGTATTTTCTAGAATGCATATTTTAGATATAGTTTATTCGAAAAAATATGTATTTGTACTGAACCATGAAATTTTATTTTACTTACCCTGATTGTCTAGCAGTGCAGTAATAATTTTCTATTTAATGGACACTTTGCCATTACTTGAGGTATTTAAATCAGAGACTCATTTATTTCAGTTGTAAAACAATATTCAAAATTATAAACTAAATGTAATTGATGAGTAGAAAGTCTTACCTTTAAACCCTCATGATTTCTGAGGCTGTGAATCATAGAAAATTGAAAAATTTCATATTCATTTGTAAGTGATAAAACTATAGCAACAAGAAATAACTTCTAAAAGTTCTTTGTAACATATGATATTACCATTTGGAAAGTCAAAAATCCATCCCATCTTTTGTCATTTGAGACAGTTAAATTTTTCTCTTGAGGCTTTTTTGTTTTGTTTTGTTTTTTAATGAAATAATAGTGTTTGAATGTGTCCTTCCTACCCGGGCAGAGATGTTTTAGAGTCATCTTGTGTACTGCCAGTCTCACTTATGTCATCTGCCATTTTCAATGAAATTATACTCTTTCAGCTTTGAAATATAACTTTAAGAATAGAATCTGTGGTATATATTTTGCAATAGAATGCTACTTATTGAAATGAAAAAAAAAAAAAGACAAATTCATGTCATTCCCAGCAACATGAATGAAGTTTTCTAGCCAAAAGGAATTATTCTAGCCAAAATTAATCAGAAAGGAAAAGATAAATACCTAGTGGTCTCACTTATATGTGAGATAACAAGAAAAGAAATACAAGAAAAAGTTTAAACTAGCAGGCTGAAAACAGAACTATAGCAAGGAAGGGGGAGGCAGGGAAGGATGGCAAAATGGGGGGTGGTGAGCAGAAGGGATCATGGTGACGGTTCACAGGTGACATGGTGGTGGGAGAACTATGGGGTATACAACAATGTAAGAAAACTCTCTCTATATAAAACTTTGTTTATATGTATGTATGTATGTATGTATGTATGTATGTATGTATGTATCTATCTATCTATCTATCTATCTATCTATCTATCTATCTATCTATCTATCTATGTTGATATTGGGCTTGTTTTAATATCTAAGTCTCTACACTGGATAAATTTAGAATTAATGTGTACAATTATAACTCTCTGTCAGCCCATCTGTCTCTGTTCATCTCTGTATCTATGTGTTTGTCTACCCATTTGTCTGTTTAAAAATACATCTGTAATGCTATGTGATATACTTCAGAATGAATAATTGTAATCTTTCTAATTAAGTTTAGGACTACAGGGGTTGTAAATTCTTCCATCTAACACTTGGGTTTCCATTTTCCACCATGTAAATCCTGTTCTCAGGGATAAAGAGGATGGGAGAAATGTAATTTTCCCTTAACTATTCAATTGCTTTATGCTACAAAACAGACAATGTAGCAAATGAATGGCAGTACCATTTTTTTCACCTATACTATCACAAATAGTATGAGGCAGATTTCATTGCCTGGTCAAGTTTTTTCTCCAGACATTTTTGACAGTTTTATTGAGATATAATTTATAATAGCATTAATTTGTTTCATCTATAAAATTCAGTGATTTTTAGTATATTTACATTGTTTTATAAATACCCCCAAATCAATTTTAGAAAAATTCCTTCATTTTGCTAATAAAGGTGCTCATTTTGCGACCACTTCCTATCCCCACCAATTTACTTTCTGACTCTTGACATTTGCCTTTTCTGGGTACTTTACATTAATGGTGTCACATAAAATGTAGTGTCTTGTCTTAGATTTTTTTCGCTTTGTATAATCGAGGTTAGTGCTTCATTCTTTTCTGTTGAGCCATTATTGCAATTTTATAGGTATGCCATAATTTATATATTCATTCACCAGATGATCGACATTTGAGGTGTTTCTACTTTTGATTCTCATGAATAATGCTGCCATGGACATTTGTGTAAAAATCATTGTGTGGTCCTATAAATTTATTTCTGCTGGATAGTTACCTAGAAGTGGAATTGCTGGTTCACGTGGTAACTATATTTTAACATTTCAAGAAACAGCCAATTTTTTTTCAAAGTAACTACACTTTTTTTTAAAGGTCCCACCAGTGGTATATAAAAGTTTCAGTTTTCTACATCCTCTCCAGCTCTTGTTGTCTATCTTTGTGATCATAGTTTTTCTAATTATGTAATATGGTTTTGATGCACTGTAGATTGTAATCTAGCTGTGGTTTTGATTAACACTTCCCTAGTGGTATGGATATATCTCATATATCATATATACCTATATATATATATACAATAATTTATATATATATCATATCATGTACATGATACCATATCATATATATATAATATATCATGTCTATCATATATATGATATGTGATATGTTATATGGATATATATGATATATATAATATCATATATATTGCAAGATGTGACATTTTACATACTTACTTGTTATTCCAATATTGTATCTGGAGAAGTGTCTATTCAACTATTTTGCCCCCTTTTTAAAAGAGTAGGCCTCATCATATTAATGAGTTGTTAGCTTTAGTTATGTATTTTGGGTATAAGTCTTGTGTCAGTAATGATCTGCAAATATTTGTCCCACTTTTTTAGTTTTCTTTTGACTTTGTGATGTATTCTTTGAAGCACACACAATCATGATATCCAGTTTATGTTTTCTTTATTACTTTCCCTTATGTATCTGAAAAACCTTTGCATAACTCAAGTCCAGCAAGATTTATTACTATATTTCTTTTTAAAAGTTTTATAGTTTGAAATTTTACATTTATGTGTAGAATTCATTTTATGTGCAGTGTAAGGAGGGGGTGTAAATTCAGACTTTAGTGGTAACATCCAATGCTATTTCTTCTAAGTTGATTTCTCACTACTACATTTTCTTGGCATCTTCATTACATTCAACTGACTATACATGTAAAGGCTTTATTTTTGACTCTCTATTCTGTTTAACTTATCCATAGACCTATAATTAACCTGTACTGTGTTCTCTTAATTTATTATAGCTTTGTAGTAAATTTGAAATCAGGAAAAGCAAATCCTAAAATTTTGTTCCTTTTCAAGATTATTTGGCTATTCTGAGTTCTTTCATTTTAATTAACTTTACCATAATTTATTTAAAAAAACAATTATGTTTTTCAGAGTGTCTTGTGTTCAGTCTACAGGTAAATTTGGGGAGTACTGCTATTTTATAACACTATGCTGTATGATCAATAAAATGAAATGTCTTTCCATTTTTTTAGAGAATATTTCCTCACTAATAATGTCTAAACACAAGTTTTGAACTTGTTTGTTATGTTTATTCCTTAAAAATTTTATTACTTTTGATGCAACTTGGAATGGAACCTCTATTTTATTTTGCAGATTGTTCACTGATAGTACATAGAAATCCTATTGATTTTTTATATTGATCTTGTAACCTGTGATCTTGCTGAGCTTTTTGTTAGTTTTCAAGATTTTATAGGACATATGTATAATTTCTAATCTAAAAGATTCTTTTATATGAATAAGGCTATTTCTCAGTCATCCCTTCTGATTGGATGCTTTTTAGCACCTGGTTATATACCAGACATTTTTAAAATAGACAAAAATTCTGGGTAGTTACTAAGTTCCTATATTTTCTTTAACTTTTCCTCTTGTAGAGGCCTAATATTGGTAGCTTTTTTAATTTTTATATCATTTGAAATACTTGCAGCGTAGCAATACTAATGATGAAGAAGGGAACATTTCCTATATATACTTACTTTATAACATGTGTTGTACAAACCTGACTTTGTGTGGTCAATATCATAACTTTTATAGTGAGTAGAACTAATAACTAGGTGTTAATAATTTGAAATTTTAATGGTGAGTTTGAAAGTATGACCTATTCATTCTCTTTCCAAAACACCTTGCCAATTTGCTTTTCATGCTGCTTAGCAGAAACTCAAAAGAAAGATTTCAGTCATGAAATTAAAATCAAATGAAATTTTGTGCAATGTAAGCTTTTCAGTGTATTTTGACTGAATTGCCTCTTTTTAGTTTTTTTCTTTCAAATAAAAGAAAGTTGTTACCCCAAATTCCAGTTTAGAATCAAACTTGTTATGTCTGGGTTGTCAAGAATTACTTTTTTTCTTGCATGCTTGAATAGATTCGTTTCTGCTTCATCCTTCAGCTGAAACTACATTGCTAGGCAGAGCTGAAAGCTTTTTTGATAAAGAAATCAATGCCACAGAATTGAGTGAATCATTGATACAATCACAAAAGTCACAGGGAAACAAATTATAACCATCTTTTATTCCTTTCTTGGATAGAAGAACCTAAGAAAGCCTGAAATTACTAGTTCCTCAATTTAATACTAACAATAGATTATTTTGTCTTTAGCATTTAGTCACTGTTTTCCAGCAAAATGATTGCATTTGTATGATGTTACATTACTTATACATAACTTATACATAGTGATGCATACCTGTTATACATCATTATATATATTGTATATAATTATAATCAAACAAAAGAAAAAAGCAAAGAGGAAAATCATTAAATATACAAAAATTAAATAAATAACATTCCTAGCACAAGGGACAAGTCTTCTATTCTTTTGAATATTAGCCACATTTCATTATATTTGTTCATAGATATTAAATAATCATTTGTCTATAATATTGTTGCAGTTATAATATTGTTTGTGTGTAATTTGTCTAAATAGGAAAGAGGTATGAAATCCTTGATTGGTCATCAAACATTTTTGTGCAAAAAGGATCAGGATTTAAGTAATACACTTGTGAATAGATGTCTGGGAGTTGATGGCTGGACTATATAGAAAAGAAACAACTTGCTGGAGGAGAATGGAGAGTAGGCTATAACAGGAGTAGGGCAGATCTAGTATGATATATTTTATGGTAGTTACCTCTTTACAAACTTTAGGTATTACTTGCCATTATTTGTCATAAATATGAACACATATTAAAAATCCACTTTCTTCTTCATAAACCTTCTCCTTTTGTAAAACAGGAAAACAGGAGTAACAGTTCTTCTGCCTACCTGTGACTATGCAGGTACCTTTTATTTCCCATCTCTTTTTCTTAGCAAACATGTCCTTTTAAAATATAAGACAAACAAACCAAAAAAAAAAAAAAAAACCAAGTACCTTTTACTTAGATAAATGAATTTTAATAGATGCATATATTTATGAACAGACACACACTATCAAGTGATAGACATCACTTAAAAAATAATTCTTTACATTAAAAAAATAAGAATTTTGGTTTCTGAGCTATCTAGGAACATTTAATACCAATAGCAAGCATTTTGTATTTTGGATAAACAATATTGTAGTGTTGCCTTTAAGGCAAGGAATATTAAAATCCTAGATTGGTGTTATCAGACATTTTTGTGGAAAATAAAGGGTTATATTTTGAGTAATGTTAATAGATGTTACCATATTAACAATGGATTCATCCTTACTAAATGTGTGGGACTATGATGGTTGGACTAAATTGAATAGAAACACCTTGCAGGAGGACAATAGGGAAATGGAGCTTAACACTCATAAATATAAAGTAAGAATGTGTCATTATTTCTTATTTGTATTATTAGTTGCTTTTATCTGTTAACACCAAGAGGATAGCAGAACATTTCTTTTGTTGATAAGACAGAAGGATGGACATAGCAACTGAGACTTCCTTTGAAGCTACCTGTTTTAGAAATCCTAATTCTAATATCAGAGATTCCACATAGAAATAGTAGCTATATGTTACTATAGGGAATATACTTAATTTTAATAGTTTTAGTGAATAATTTTTCAGCAAAACACACACAATAGCATGTTACAGTATTTCCAGGTGTGTACATGCACACAAAATGTTGCTGTGTTACTGCTGTTTCCTGAATCCTTCCAAGAGATACAGTTCTAGGAAAAGAACCTCTGGTTTAAAAGAGATTTATTGAAAAATTAAAATATCCCAGAAAATGTGTTAGGAAAATGTAATGTGTTCTTATTTTACAAAGTGGGTTTTCACTAAGATCTTTTCTGCCTCGGGTTTATATCATATATGTCTCAAAAGAAAAAGAGAAAGCCACTAGGGTTCTCATATGCACTTTCTGAAATATTTATTAACTTAGATGAAAAGCCCATATTAGTTTTAAAATTCTACATGGACAAGCCGTGTTCCCAGTGCCCTCAGATTTGCAGTACTTAGTTTTAAATATCTATTAGAGCTTAAGATTTTTACCATTGAGTTTATAGTTCATTAGGATGTGGGTGACTTTGTGTTAAAATTAAGTCAGTCTCACAAACAATTTTTTTTTTTACTACCTATACTTTGTAAATAGAGTGTAGTGCCTGCTGGCTATTTCATTTACAAAACAGCATTTGGTGATGGCTCCAGGGCTGGGAAAAACACTGCTGCAGAGATTGTATACTCTCATATTTAATTTAATATAAAGCTATGTAATATTTCAAGCAGAACTTATAGTGTAGTATGTAATTTTCAATCCTGTTAACTACCTGATAGCTGATAAAGTCATGCTGTCATGGCTCTACAAGATGTCCAATAGAAAAAAAAATCAAATTAGAATTGATGCTTGCAATGTTTCAAACCCAAATAGCATTTCTTATGTGTAGTCCAAGGAAATACATTAATGGATTTAAAATAGGGCAAAGAATGCCTTGCTTTCTTTTATGCTGTTTTTATGTACAATATTTTTAATGCTGAAAATCCACTTATAACAACTTTAGTTTAGGCCATAGGTGGAGTTTAATATTTGTCATTATTAATATAATTTAAATTCAAGTTCAGAGCTGAGCATCAGAGGGAAAAATTACTGTTCTTCCTTTGAAGATTTGTAAACTTAAATAAAGGTTACTAGTACACAAACAAATCAAAAATCTGTCTGATGTGACTTAAAAAATACGTGATATATATATATATATCTCAGGTAAATATGCAATTTTTCAGAACCTGTCTGAAATATTGTTGAAATTTTTATGACCTACAACTTTTCATCACAGAAGAAAAGGTATAATGTGACTTTTGAGGATAAATGTGACTGGATACTCATTCAGGGAAGGG
Organism: Uropsilus gracilis; assembly: GCA_004024945.1. Taxonomy (NCBI): domain Eukaryota; kingdom Metazoa; phylum Chordata; class Mammalia; order Eulipotyphla; family Talpidae; genus Uropsilus; species Uropsilus gracilis. The sequence continues at coordinate 9,521 of PVHY01002006.1, forward strand.
GTTCAGAGTAGAGGTCTTTAGATCATTCTTGGGGTACATCCTAATCCTCACTACTAATTTTCACTTACTAATTTTAACTGTGCATGTTAGAGTTACTTGCATTTCAGTATCCAAGTTGTAAATCTGTTACTTGGGTTTAAATTTCATAATATGTGCAAATATTTAAATGATGACCTATTGATGTGCATTTCAGTTTTGAGTATCAGGTTAATTTTTTACTCAATACTGTACTAAATATTCAATCAATCCTCAATGATTAATCAATGTATGGTCACTTTAGTTGAAAGCTTTCATATTTTTCAACAAAAGTGTAGAAATCACGTTTGCCTTATGAAGTTTTTCCTATATATGTTATAATGATTGCTAAAGTTTGAATATTGCAGGTAAGGTAGTTTGATGACTACAATTTTCCTTTAATAAAGTTGTGAATTTTTCACTGTGAGAAAAAAAGTGGAAGAAGTAGAATAGGTGTTGACACTAGTGAGTATACAGGAGAGAATGCAAAAATACTAAGTATCTCAGCATTGATCATCTGGAGAAGTTGGTCATTGCATCTAAACAATATTAATTATTAAAATTATTATAGTACTATGCCAGAAGGCTCAAGGAATTTTTGCGCAAGTGCTGCAATAATTCAGAAGATGGGGAATTCCTTTATTTAGTACGTACAAGTAATAAAGCCTTGATAGATACTTTGAAAAAAATTATTATTAAAAATAATAATCAGAGAATTGTTTAATTGGTTATCTATAGGAAATGGCTTAGAGTAACTTCAAGATATTTCACCAATAAAAAGACTTCCCCTAGCACGCACTCCTATGCTCATACAACACTATTTACAATAGCCAAGCTATATGATAGGATACTAACCAGCTCTCACAACTCTTGCCATTTTAGGCAACATGGATGAGCTGTTCAGGATAACTCTAAGTAGATAAGTCAGAAGGAAAAAGGCAAATACTGGGTAGTGTCACTTGCATGTGGAATATAGAAAAACCAAACAAAGGGTCAGATAAAGTTAAACAATAAACCCTAGAAACTGACTGTAGGAATAAGGCTACTAGAGCAGAAGGAGAAGGAAGGGTGAGAACAGGGTGGAGATGAGTGTGAAAGTATATGTGTCATTGGTGCTTTGGTGATGAAGGTGGTTTAATGGCACCTGAAGGGGGAGATATTCTACTTCTAAAACATAAATAATTATCTAAACCAATGTTCCCTCAATTAAAAAAAGGGGAGAGAGAGAGAGAGAGAGACTTGCTCCCCTCTACCTTGAAGAACTCATTAATGATTGTGAGTTACTGGGCTAAGAGTAACTCATGCTTCATTGTCATCGACAGATTGTCATTTAGGAAAACACACTCATTTATAACTAATTTTTCACACCAAATCCCAAATAAGCCATGAGCTTATCATCATTGCCAATCCATTTCTGTCATTTTTTTGGTAGATATTATAAATGATTGGAAAACAAATTCCAAGTAACATTTGAGGAGCATTATTTTGTAGCACGTGAGGATCTACTCAGCTCCAGGCAGTGTATGAGACACAGGAACTATAGACAGAAATGCAGTGGTTCCTTGTTTCTTGGAGGAAAGCTAGCACACAATTGAATTGTTTTTTTGTGATGATTACCTGGACCTGCCGCTGATAATGTGTATGCTTGATCAGCATCTGCTCATTGACTTCTAGGCAGCTCTGAGACAAGTATTTTAGCCTTATTTACATCCAAGAAGATGCTATAGCAGACAGAGGACTTGGTTACTACATTTAGTTACTATCTTTAGCAATTGCATTGCATTTTATAAACTGGAAAGCAAGCTTCTAGACTTAAGTTTTCTATCCTTATTTTTGGAACCAAACTACTTTTAACTTTAGCTTTACGCACGCACACACACACATTATATCTAGAGAGTTGGATATATCTCTATATACTACCTGAAATTTTAGCCTACCTGAACTTTTATTTATGGGATGGAATTTCCTCAACTGATTTCTATGATGCAGTGGCCTCTTGGATTTTGTTCTGATTTCTAATGCTTTCTTTAAAAATCCTGTGCACCTGTCTTTTAATTATCCCCAAAATATAGACTTTCATATGAGAGACAATCTCCTTTTTCTGTCTATAGACAATCTTATCTTCTACATTTCCCCAGTATTTGTTTATAACTGATTTACAATTAATTACTTCTTGTTCCATTGTCTTTTCAGATTGCAAAGACAATGTGTTCATCTACATGGTGCAGTTTCAATGATTCACTCATTATTTCTGCCTACATCCAATAATGGAATAAAACAAAACCATGATCCTATTTCAATGCAAAATTCCATCACATACCCAGGTGCTCAGACAATTAGAAAGCATTCTTAGTGATTATCACTCCTTTATTGTTCTTCTGTATCTATGTCTGGAACCCAAAGATGACTTATGAGTATAGGTTCAACATTTGGGGAAACAGGGAGTGAATGGCAGAATTTTGTTATCATGTATGATGCCCATCAGCCATGTTAAATTTAAATTCACTAAAATTGAATAATTAAAACACATTTGTTAGTTGCACTAGCTAGGTTTTCAGGATTTGAATTGCCGCAAGCTATCAGGGCAGAATCAGAACATCTTCAACACCACAAACAGACTGTCCTATAACACTGCCCTAGATGACTCCCAAAAAAGGATAAAAATGTTGGGTGGAATTAGAAAGAAACTTAACTGAGGGATTTCTGAGGTGAGATTAATTCCTTTTCAAAGCAAGAACTCTTAGAGAAGTTAGAGGTAAATTTTAATGAATTTCCCTTAAGCAGTTTATGTTGGTTCTCCATATAGCCTTCCATTTCTCCCAAAGCTCCTTTATCCTTAGAGAATTCTATATATAAATGTGTGAAATTTTCCTCATGTTTCCTACAAGATACATTGAAAAACAAATTCAAAACCTGCCATTAAATTGCAGGGTGTAGTTACAATAAACTTGAACTTAAAAATTGCTAGGTTCAAAGATTTATCAAGAAAGTTATATTCTTGTTTAGATTTCAGGGTTTTCTATTAGCTATGGGTTACACAGATAAGACCTCTATCCTCTCTTCCCTGTTTCTTTTGTCTAAGTGACTCTTCTCACATCTTTTCCATTAATGCATGACATTTGAAGGTAAAGTATGAAAGTGTTCTTGCATTTTTCACTGAATAAAGTTGAAACTCCCAGGGAAACTTTCAAGGATGTTAATTCACTCCCTTGACATCAGTTTGCAGAAATTGTTTTGTGGTAAGTCTTATGCAAGGCTCTCTGATGGGCTGGTGGTGGTGGGGGATAAGCATAAATAGAATAAATAGAAAGGATGGCATTAAACAGAATGGAGTGTGGGTAGAGTTAATAATTGAGCAAGTGACTGCAATTGAGAAGAAACACATAGGTAGAAAGAGTATTCACTCTGACTTAACTAAAGGTCTATGGCATTTCAGCGATGCAGAAATAGATATAGGGAGGATGATATTTGCTTTTATGGAGAGTTATAAGGGATGCAAGCAAAATATATGTCTTTCAATGTGAACCCACTATTTTCCAATGAAACATTATTTCCCTAATAGATACAAAACATCTGGAGACATTCATTAGTATCATCCCTGAGATTTACAAATGGGGATTTTAGACTTAAAATTCACATTTAAGGGTATATTGGATTGAAAAAAATTTGGTAAAAGTTGGAGGACTGATTTTCAAATGAGAGGAACTCCCCAAACTATGACTCATCAACTTATGAACTGTGAAACCATGGACCTGTCTTTGATCTCTTAGTCTCAGAATCTTAATCTGTAAAATATTCCTAAGAGCAGTAATATTCAACTCCTGTAGAGGTCAATTATGAGCAGAAATTTTACAGATTGCTGTGCACCGTTTGCAAACCAAGAAAAAAAAAACATTGTAAACAAAATAAAAAAAAAAAAAAACCTCTTTCATTAACCGGTCCCCAGAAAACTAGGAACTGATTTATTGCAATGACTTTCTAAAGCTGCCCAGCGCTGTTAGCTTCCCTAAATCAAAAATAGTAACTACTTGCCTATACTCCCCATTCCTCAATTACTCTTAGGCTTTAAAATATTAATTGTTTTTGTCAAGTTTGTGTTTGTCTTCTTTAAAATTTTACCCTGTGTCTCTATAAATACCCCTTTATCTGGCTGCTAGCAACAGATTACATAACCCTAGCTTTCTAGACTATTCTTAAGGAGGTTGATATCCCAGGAATTGAAACCACATAGAGAAAGGTGCAGGATCATGAAGAAGTAGGGACTGCTTCGAGATAGATGAGGGAACTAGTGTGACTGGAGCACAGAATGTAGAATTGTGAATCAGATCAGTAGAAATTGGGAGGGATGATGAGAAACAGGAGAAGAAATAATTGAAGATCATTAAACGAGGCGCACATTGAAAATGGAAACTTCATAGTATCTTTACATTGTAAGTGCCTGACAAGGAGCTTAGACACTTAAACATGTGCTTTTGCAATAATTGGGTTAATGGATGGATGTTAGATGAATGAATGGATAGTTGCATATTGGGTACATTTAATTGAAGTAAGGGCATTACATATAAATCTACTAGTTCTGAATTTTTTTCATTGGCTACTTGAGTTACTAGCAAGACTTTTTGCTTATGACAGGGAAATCATTGGTAGAATTGACTAGAGTGAGGAGAACTAACAGGCAGGGAAGGATAGTCTAGGGATGGGATGTTGCACACATTAAATGGGGACATAGATAAGAAAATAAATTTAGTATTTCAGGCAAAGGAAGAGGTGTGTAAGGTTTTTATGAGACAGAAAAGGACAGAAAGATGAGCAAGCCAAGTGGGTCTCTTCATCTGGAAAAATAATGAGAAGGCACCTAAATAATTTCTAAAAACACTCAGATGTTACAATATGTGATCTAATGTTATCACTTCACCAGCTTTTCTAGGTGACTCTCCAGTAATCTGTCCTTTGTGTACAGAAAACTGTGTCCTATCTGCTTCCATGGCTTCCAATGTATCATTGATTGTTCTCTTGTTCATAGCTCTAAGTTGCTTACCTAATAGCAAATGCTGTATCTTGTTCATTATTTTCTACCCCATGGCTAAATCAGTACTTAACACATAGTAAGTATTCAACAAATAATATTGAAATAATAGATAAGTAAATTATTGAGTGAACTTCTACCTGGGGGAAGCGTTGGCTCTGTGGTTCTCTTAGGGATTTAGTTATCATCCAAAGTTTTGAACACTTGAAGCAGTTTGGCCACCATTTTGACATTGTTTTCTGTTGTGCTAGTATCTGAGGAACTAACACCCTTTGGAATAGCTTATGTCTTTGGTACTGAATTTCTTCATTGTGTTTGCTTGTTCTTCATAGACCTGCCTCAGATAAGGAGAATTAGCTTAATCTTGACCATTATTTCTTGGAGTAGATAGGTGGGGGCTTTTCCTTGGACTGGAGATCTAAAAAAAGATCTCATGGGTTCTAGATGTGTATTAATTCTTAACCTAAGTGTTGTCTAAAAAGCCAAACTTGGAATGCCACACATAGAATGCAAAGTGAAACACAGCAAAACAAAAAAAATCTCTTAATGGATTTAATGTTCTGTGACTTCTTCTTTGTGGTTACTTTCCTTTGAAATATTCTTGGGTGATTATGGGTAAGTGTGGAGGAAATATACACTCACATATTCAGTACCAAATCATCTCTATTGCAATAATTGAATTTAAGTTTAATGAATACTATATTGTAAACAACATATGATGTTTTATATCACTTTAATAACTAAATTCTCTTGTTTCAAATAAATGAAGCACATTGCCCTGAATACTTAAATTAATATTTCAAAACAGATTCTCTCATACCTGCTTTAATGAATTAATTCACACTAGAGATGGGTAAAATATGTACTTTTAAGAAGCAAAAGCTCTGTTTTAAAGGACTTTTTTGAGAATAAATATTTATTACTTCTCAAGTTTATATTTGGTGTATATTTAGCTATTTGAATTTGTCAATTTATTTTAAATTTCTGAGACTGCTATAAATAAGATATCCATTAATATTTCCCTGTATGTATTTTTTTGCCTTTTTTTTTAAAATGGACTTCATAGTTCCAAAATGAGGACTCAGAATGAAAGCTGTGATATTATTACTGATGCTACTTAGCTACCTAAGAAAAGTAGTTCTCAAGTTCTGAATATTAGGCACCCAAGTAACATTTGATGAGGTTGGAGACTTACTAAGGCATGATTAAGTTACTTTAAAGCTCAATCATGTGATAGGCCAGAAATGGGATTTGGTGATAGTTTACCTCTGTTCTAATGGAGGACATATGAGCAACCAAAGAGAAAATGATCCATGGAAAGGGAATGGTCAGTTGCATACTAAGAAAGAAGACAGAAACGATGAATTGTCATTACTCTCCTAGTAACATGCAATAGAAACGGTTGTTGAGAAACTATCTCAACTTGTGTGCTCTAGTGATGTGACAGAGATGCCAATGGTGAGCTTTGTGCATTTGTTGTTCTAACCTATGTCATGAACCATTAAAATACTACTGCAAATCTTCACTGTTCTGCTCCAGTGTAGACGAGGTGAAATTATTATTAGGTTAGAATTAGGTTGCCATTTGCTGAAAAGTAAAATGTAGTGACTTAGAATCCCAAGTAATTAACTCTTATGGTTTTATTGGTTGACTGGGATTATCCACAAGTCTTTCCATTCAGCCTTCCAATGTGTCTGACTTGTTCTGAAGGCTCAACTGGACTAGTTACCCAACGCTGCAGTGCAGCGTTTCTTCCACCTTCTCCACAAGTCTTGGTTGGAATTCCTCACAACACAGGGGACCTCACGTAAATCATACCTCTTGCATGGTTGTTGTGCTTCCCAGACAGAGAATTATGATAGCTCCAAGGCACATCATGTAGGACATATAATTACTTAACATTTAAAACACTCTTACTCCCATGTGGTTAGTCATAAGATGTCAAAGAAACAAATCAGATTCAAGTTGAAGAGTCTTCTAGGAAACCATTGGAGGCCCATATTTTGGAAGCAAGAAACAAAAAGGGTTAGGACATAGAATTTTCCCTTGAGACACTTTGCCTAAAACATACCTTTTCATTGTGTTACTGTATTTATTTCAGATTAATTATAAAAAAAAATACACATACACATACAAAACTAAAACAAACATTTTAGAATGGTATGAAGTAAAAGGTAAATGCCTGTCTGCTTCTTTTATCTCCAGACTGCTTATAAGTATGTTTTTTTAAATTCATCATCATCATCAATATCATCGTAATTCTGTTGCTTGATTTATCACTTTAAACAATATGTTCTTGGGGGAGTAGGGATTAAAAAAAATAAGCTATAATGTTCTAACTCCTATATTTAGAAATGAGCAAACTAATGTCCTTTATACTTTCTTATCTCCCACACAAATTTTACATCTTTTATTTAGCTGATTTATTGGATTTATTGTCCTAATAACTATTAACAGTATATTTAAGTCTATTCCATGGTTAATTTAATTGGATATGATGGTTACCAGACCTGAGGGGACTGGAGAATGGGTAAAAATAGGAAAAGGGGATTAGTTGTATGATGGTGGATGGGAACCAGACTTTCATTGTTGGTGGTAATGTAGCATACACAGATGAGAGTTCTATACAACAGACACATGTTATACACTGATGATATGTCAACAGAAGTTAAAAAATAAAATAAATTAGAGAAATTGTGAATAAAAGACTCATCATCTTTGTTAAAGGTTTTTTGCAAGGTCTTGCAGGAATATGAGGTAGACATTACTGGAAGGTGGAGAAAATAGGATAAGCATTTTCTAGTGGCAGAAATTTAGAAATACCGTCTGTCTGCTGTAATCTAAAAAGCAGAAAACGTACCTAATCAACTAAGAGATCTACCAGAGGCAATTTCCAAGGAAAGTGATGTCTATGTTTTTTTCTTGATATTTTTGGAAAATACAAGTGGAAAGAGGTAAATTTACGGAAGGCTTGTTAAACATAAGGAGTCAGAGATTAATGGCTTTGACAATTCTCAGCTATTATGCAGGGCAAATGATGCTAAGAAATGGCTTCTGAGTAAAGATGAATCCAGAGCATAACCAGAAAAACACATTCCAGAAGGTAATGAAAGCTGTGACTATAAAATATTTCTTAAAAACCTCAGACTTAAGGTAAGGTACATTATATAGACAAAAGACCCTCCCAGGAAAAGAATGGTGCTCCTTACAGATCTTCCCAGTAATACAATGAACTTGATTTCAAGAGATTTGTGGATGTGCCTTTTACTTGGGGGAATTATCCGCCTGTATTGAGATCTAATTAAGATATTTCGCACATTTGCTCCCTGAGAGTAGTAACACCCTTCTATCTTCTCCATTTTCTCTTTATGAACAGGTATTTCTAGAATAGTTAGATTAACCTGTTCTATTGTTTATCAGTGTGGGCACAACATATCTTCAATTGCATAGGTCTACAGATTGAAAATGGAAATATAGTTCAGGATTTCCATCCAAGGAGCCTCTTTCAGACATAGAAACAATTTCGATGCTGACTTTGAACTTGGAGCAGTCACTTCTAAGAAAAGGTCCTAAAATACTTGTGACTTCCATTTTGAATGTTCACTCATAATTTCCTTCAGATTGCTCCCCTGGGGGAAACTACCCACCATAAGAGGAGCAGATCTGGCCTATAGGTGAGGGGCTAAGAAGTGCCAGTAACATCTTTGGGGATTCATTTCCAAAGGCAAGAAAAGCAAAAGTATATATAAACAAATGGAATTACTTCAAAGTAAAATGCTGTGCATAGCAGAAGCAAACAAACAAAAAACAATAAAACAACAAAAACTATAAGTAAAAGAAAAAGATGCCCTACTGAATAAGAGAAAAACATTCAGCTGATAAAGGGCTGATGCCTTAAATATACCCTAAATACAAAGGAACTCATGATACACAAGAAAGAAAAAAAGTTAACCCAATCAACAAATGGACAGAAGAACTAAATAAATACTTAATCCAAAGAAGACACCTAAGAGTCAATAGGCACTTAAAAAAAAAAACCACGCATTAATTACTTATCATTAGGGAAGTGAGATACCATTCACACCCATGAGTATGACCCATATCTACAAGACCAGAAACAAGAAGAGCTAGAAAGAATGAAGAGGAAAAGGAATGCTTGTAGTCTTTTTGTAGGAATGTAGATTGGTTCATCCTCTACTTAAAACAGCATGGAGGCTCCTAAGAATATTAAAATGAATCTATCATATGACCCAGCTTTCTTTCTTAGTGTCTACCTAAAGAGCATAAGACCAATTCAAAGAATTATATGTATGCCTATGTTCATTGAAGCACTATTTAAAGTGCTTAAACTTAACTTAAAGTTATCTTTGACTTAACTTGAAGTTAAAGTCCATAACTATCTCCAGTTATGGAAACAGTCTTCATACCCAGGACAGAATGGATCAGGAGTGGCATATACATCCAATGGCACACAACTCAGGTATGAACAATGATGAATCCTTGACTTTTCCTACAACATGGCTGGAATGGGAGGGAATAATGCTAAGCAGAATAATTCAGGAGAAAGAAAAAGATGGCATTCCTCTGTGGAATACAGAGAAGCAAAATAACAGGTCTTCCACCAACACACCAATAATGAACCCTTGTTATCTGACTAAAAAACAGATGTAATTAGAAGGGAAAGGTTTCTGGGTGGGAATCGGGTTGGGAGTGGATCTGTAGATCATTGGAGCATTGGATCATTGGAGCATTGGTGGTGGGCATGGTGTGAAAAATGTACATTTGTGGAAGTGTAAACATATCACCTCCAAAGCAAATGCAACACTATAAAGCAATGTGACTCAATAAACATAAAGTAGGAAAAAAACAAACAAACCAAAACCAAAGTCACTGCATGTTTCATATTCAGTGCTTCAAACTGACATTTCTATGCAGGTATATATATATATATACTAGGGAGTAAACTCTTCATTTGGAACCAGAGACATGGATTTGACTAGATAAAGTAGATAATTGCTCTTTTATTTTCTCACTTTGTGAGTTATAGCCATATTTTCATATTGCATCAAAACAGGGCAATAAAATCTTAAGTTACGTAGCATGGATATTTTTTAATGACACACTTCCTTTGCATACCGTAGATTAAAACAATATAATTGCTTGGCTCATATATTTTATAGTTAGCTCTCCTTAAGGAATTACTCCCCAAACATGCATTACTTTGATCATTACCCAGTATGCTTGGCAATTTATGTAAATAGGTATTATTGTTTTAATAATTTTCAAAGTTGTCCTATAAGTTTTAGTAGAAAATGCCAGTTTCACTATTTTAAGATTGTTCTAAATCTTGTGCAGGGGGTGGAATAATTCTGTTTTCTTTCTCTGACACTTTGGAGACAAGAATAAGATGGTATGATTTAATAGCTGGTATATTTAGTAAAATATTGCACTCTCTTAAATTTTAGGGATTATAGATGAAGATTAGGTGCCAGTCCACCCCCTCCCACCCAGTAACGAATGCTGTTACATAATATTTTAAGGACCGAGAAGTAACAAGTGCTAAACTTTATAATGTCCAGAGCATTTAAATATCTGACAGTTAATTTTCATAATGCATATGTTAAGAGAACAGAAAATAGAATTATTCATGTCTCATAAATTTCTAACTATAGTAAAATGAGAAAATAGTGCATTTAGATAGTACATCCAATACTATTTTGAGGCTGTGATAATTTTAGAGAAGATAGATCACTTTGTGGACAAGATGTTCTTGTTTCATTTCTATAGTAAAGTACCTTATAAGTTAAAATTCAGTTGCAAAGGATGATTATCAATCTTGGTTGGGGTATTTCCAAAGATCTGGACACAGAGCTTTTTTCTATTTTAAAAGCACTTTCTATATCCTAAAAATAGCCTGGTTGTGATGTTGCAAATGGACTACCTACATCTGTAAATTTTGAATCATTTACCTGCATTTCCTATTTGGAGATGATATCTCAGCCTAACATTAAGGCAGTGAGCCCATTCTCAGAAATACATTTCTATTGAAGTACCATTAAAATTGTTCATGTTAGCCTCTTTTGATCCTAATAAATTATGACCCAAAAGTCGGTAGTCTCTTTCTGTGCAGTTGAACCCTGCGGTTTCTGCTCGGATAGCTCATCTAACACATCCATGCTCTCGAATCCCTGCAAAGGCTCAGGAAGGAGAGGGGGCCATCTGGATTACTGTGTTAGTAATTGGTCACCACCAGCTGACATAAAAAATACTTGGACTCACTTATATGAGGGATAAAGGAAAAACAAACAACAAACAGAAAAAAATGTAAAACTGACTCAGCAAAATTGCAGCATGGGGCATGAAAAGGGGAAGGGAGGAAGGCAGGAGTGGGAGGGGCACAAAAGACTTAGAAGATGGAGCACTGGTGAGAAGGTGGTGGGAGAACCCTGGGGTAGAAAACAATGTAGAATAAAGCAAATAATCATAATCATAATAAATAAAAATCACCCCTTTCCCCCAAAAGAAAGCCTACTTGGCCTGACAATGGGTTAGCAATGGCTCCTCTAGCTAAATTAGCTGCCAGCTGAAAAGATTTAGAGCTGGGCAAACACCCAGAATCCCTCGACTATGTCAGAGCTGAAATGAACTCAGACCATATAGTCTGTCTGGGCCCATAGTGCTTTCTGGTCATGTCATCTTTATTTTGATGAGCTCAGTCTTTCTTCTCTTCCTTGCAAAGATTTAAACTAGTCATGCTCACCTGTAACTAAACAGCATAGGGTGCCTCTGTCTCAACTTTCTGAGGTAGTGACAAAAATCTTGTACTAAATTCAAACTGATAATTATTCTATTCCCTTAAAACAGAAAATACATCACAATTGTTATTTACTTTTAAATGTATAGCTAAGAGGTAGAGGGATCAGTGTTTATGTTCAATTTTTCCAAATTCATTTTATAATCAAAATCATCATCATCCTCATCCTCATCATCATCATCATCATGCCATTGACCACATCAATATAGAAGAGTAATTTTTCACAAAAAAGGTGGCAGAAAATTTTATCTCCTATTTGGAGGGAGAGGTGTCTTTAAAAAAAAAATCAATAGAATAACAATGAAAAAAAGAAATGGAAGTTCTTACTCCTTGAAAGAGCTTGGCTTTGTGTTTAGGTAGTTGTCACAGGCCATTATTGAAAGTCTGGTTAAATCATACTTGAGAGATTGATCTTCATATTACTGAAGAAATAGAAAAGAAAGATGAGATGTTAGGTTGGGAAGGGTGATCTTCCTTGGGGATGACTTTGTTCAGCTTGAAAAAGTGACAGGTTGTAGGAATATTTGGGAGGTAAGAATTCTTGTCCAGTGATGCATGTTGAAAATGCATGACTGGGTGTGCTGGACAGATATTTGGGGAGACCTGCCCATCAAATAATGTGACCTTGGGCACCATGCCAAAATATTCACAATTGAAAGAAATTGTGGACAGGGCATTGTGTTGTTGACACGCACAGAGTATCTGAAAGATGGTGATGAGCAGGAGCTCCAGTAAAAATGACATGCGAGCTAAGGCAGTTATGCTCTTTAATTTTCCTGGGATATCCTAGGCCCAGGAATCCAGACTTGATAGAGAGGGTTCCCCAAGTAGTGCCTGACTTCAGGTCTTATGCCAACCTTGGTAAGTAGGTTGTTAGGATCAGATTTACTTTCCTTTGGAAAAATACAGACCTTTTGGCATTTCTTGTTATTTGCAAGATTAATATCTACTACCATAGCAATTATTTCATTAGTTTTCTGTTTTGTGTCCCTATATATATTTTATTTATAATCCCTGAAGAAACATAGTTGGATAAATTTCCTCTGGATGTTCTTAAAGTGCCTTTCTGTGACTATTATTATAATAATTATTATGTTAATACTCTACTTAATTAGATATCAGTTCACTTGTTGTTTCCCTGCTGTGTGTCAAAGCCTGCTGTAGGTGTTGGAAATAAACAAGAGGAACAAGATGACTGCTACCTCAACATTGAAGGCATCTTGAATGTGAGAACCATATACATTCATCACCTTATTCCAAGATATCCAGAGGTAGAATAAAGTATTAAACATTTGTTGTGCTTTGTGCTTTGGTAAGCATTTCTAGATTGTATTAGGAGTCTAATTACAGTGAGTGCAGTGTTAGCAGGAATGGGTGTGTTGGAAGGGCTCCAGCGTAGCTCTAGTGACCTAGAGACTGTGAGGGAACCCATCTCTCTCCAACCATCTATCTCATTGGCTCTGTTCTCTCCTGTTATATAGTCTCACACTCTTCTCAAGGGGTACCACCCTTACCAGCTTCTCTACATTTTCTCTTTTCTACTGTGATGATCTGACAGACAGAGAGTTTTCCCCACTGCTGCTGAGGTGGTAAAATAACTGAGAAACCTTCCCATTTCCCTGTTTGGGGACAAATGTCCAATACTTGAAATTCACCAGGAGGATGGGGTCACAGTCTTTGGTCTGGATTACATCTAGTTGCTGCCTCGATGGTCAGAATCTATTCATAATAGATTCTGGAGAAGGTAGAGCCTGAAAATGGATGGATACCGGAAAGACTAACACAGCTTCCACAAATTTTTATGACAAATCGCAGAAAAAATCAGATTTACATTTTACAAAAAAACCTTAATTTTGTCTCAGAAAACATCAAGTAAATTCATATGTATTCTCTCAACTTATAGAGGTAGGATTAAATCCTGTTTGACTGTTAGAAATATGGTACTCTTTTTTGCTATACCACATTATATCCATGATGCCTGGAAACATGATAGCTCCTAAGAAATAGTCACTGGATAAATTCATAAGTATTCAACTCTATGTAGCTAGAACTACCCAAAAGAATCTATGAATTTTTTTTACCAAGAATTTAAATTAGATTATATGTAAGCTTATGAATTTTTAGATTTGAAATGAGAATACTTAGTGAGATTGATATATAAATATGTATATGAGTCCACTGTGGAATACTTTAGAAACTATGAAAACAAAGTCTGAAATTAATCATTTCAGCTCCCATGTAAAAATAATTAGTTTAAATTCTTAGAGTTTTTTTAAAAGTTTTGAACTTGTTCAGGTTCCTTTTATTTTGACAAAATGTGTCAGCTAAATGCATTCCACTGGCACATTGAGATACTTTTGCACTAAAATGTTTTCTAATCATGAGTTAGACTTTTTTTGTTTGATCTGCTTTGTTCCTTCTCCTTAGGTTGTGTCTTAGCTTGATGCAATTCCTACAGCTGTTATTTGTCAGTGGCCATATGGGAGACTCAACAGATGTCTTAAATTTTATCTAATCTAGTAACTAATCTGCATTGTCACTGTGTCAGCGTCTCTAAACAGTTGTCTTCCTGAGAAACACTTTACAAAATCTTAGGTTCTGGGTACTGATCCTGGGATCCTCTTACTGATAGAGCTGGTGTATGAGCTGATAGTAAAGCAATCAGGAGTGGGCACTGCTTGTAGAATCTCTTCAGATGCCCAGGCAAAGTTTATTTTTTACTTTCCTTTCTTTTTTTTTTTGTATCACATCAGAATTAGCAGGTATTTTCTGTAAAGGGCCTCGTTTTTAAAGTCGTGGACAACATATAAAGAGACATAGCAGTGTCACAATAAAGCTTAATTTATAAAACTGTTAAGAAATATATTTGGCCCATGAACAATGATTTATTGGTCCCTCACTTATATATAAGCTATTCTCTTATCCACATCAGAACTACAAGGCTTTCAGCTATGTGCTATGCTCTGGGTTAAAGAAAAGGATACATTTATGTCAGTTGCTCAGGATGTTATAAAGTTAGCATGATTCACTGGGGGAACAGTTATAGCATTTCCTATGAAGTACAAACTTGAAGCTTTTTAATTGTTTAGAGGCCAGGCCTCTTCTGCAGGATGTGATAACATAAGAAGGCAGAATCAACAAAATCTGGAAGAAGAGATTAAAAAAGAAGAACATAGTTTGTATTAAGTATAAATCTAGGGAACATCAAATGACAAAAGCAGAAGGGAGGAAAAGTGAGGCCATGATTTAGATGTCATTGTGACTTGCACCTTGAGCAATATGAGGGAGTTTGGGTTCAGTTATGTAGGCCCTGAATGTTAGATTAATGCAATAGAGTTTTATTTTTAAGCAATGAAGGTTCATTGATGTTCGGAAAAGGATGGATAGTGATATGAACTTTAATGTGCAAGTAAAGTAAGTAATTTGGATTGGAGGGTAGAGAGGGAGACTGTTTTGTTTTTTAAATGGCTAAATAAAATAAATGTATATGAAAGAAATCTAAGCTTAGGATTATAGAACCTAGTGGGTCAAGAAAAGAGAGAGTCAAGGAAAACTTCAAGGTATTAAGCATGAATAATGTGGAGAAAGTACTCAGATTTAAAGAAATAGGAACATCGGGAGGAAAGACCCATTTGGGGAGAAATGGGATGAACTGAGCCTTAAATATCACATAAAATGAGATAGAAAAATTTGAGATCAGTCATAGGAGGGATTTCCTCATGCATGCACAACTTTTGTCATTAAGAACTACATAGCAGGAATATGTAACAGAAACTGCTAATTGTTTTATGTCAAATTATCAGAGCTTGATTTATAATCACAGACTAACAATTATCCTATTAATCTTTTTGGATCAGCTATCAATTCCAGGGAACAATAAATCTCTTGTTTATTCCATAAGAGAAAGTACATAGGAGAACAGTTGTGATAGAGAACGTATTGGAATTAAAGTTAAACCTTGATTTTCATGCAATATATTTTATTAAATGTCAGTCATCATTGTTTTAGAGATTAATGGTTATCTCCTGGTTTAAATTACAGTACATTTCATTATTGATAGTGATCACAGGATGTAAAATTATAAAAGCTACATCACTCTAAATCATGTTTAATAAATTAGGGCATATGCTTTAATAAAGACCAAAGAAAAAACCTGGCTAAATCTTGAATCTCATAATTGTTGGCTGACATAGGAATAAAACACTAAGTTGAATGTTCAGACCTGTGTTTTTAGTTAGAAATCATTGGTAATATCATTTAGCAATCAAATTTAATTATGAATTGAGAATTGGGGACCCTTGTATTTTTTTAAGTGACAAAAGGACAGTGGTAAATGAGGAATTACATATAAAATGACATTTTAAATGGGTTAGCTGTTTGATGATTTATAGCAATAGGATGTGTTTTTCTTTTCCTAAAATGTTTGGAGAATATCCCAAATATTGTAAAAATTAATTCCGAGGCAAGTTGTATGCTGTGAATATGTTCTAATAGTAACTATATTTTATGGAGTGAGACCATACTTCAGACTAGTTTAGTGACTAAATTGCCTGATTTTCCCCAGAATTAAACAAAAATGCAGGGCTTGAAGGAAGCTGTGTAGTCATTCTGATGTGTGGTGCTTGATCTGTTTCTGTTAAAGGTGCAGAAGATGGGAGATACATGGGAAATGTAAAGAATATTACTTGACATTGAGGACCAGCAAACAGTACATAGGTAATAATGGTAAGAGAGAAGAATTTTCTTCCTAATTTACTATTAACTTATTATTGAATGATAGCTACTTGAGAGATTTTTTGTTTTTATTTAACATGTGTAAAAATATGGAGAGCATTTGATTCATGATTATTATATCAGCATTTGATTCATGATCATTCTATACTCAGATTCATGAGTATTCTATTTATGGATTTTAGGAAGAAGTGTTTTAAAGATTTTGGGAGAATGGAGGTATGATTCAAGAGTAAGAAATTAGAGGTCCTAAAGTAATTGCTAGTAATGTGGCCTTCAAGTAGGAGAGGGATCTTGGAATTGAAGTTTCCTTTACTTTGCACTTCACTGTGACAAATTTGCATCTGAATTGGGAGTAGAGTTTTTTTGCACTGTGTTTTAAGGGCAGAAGCAATTAAGCTCTTGGGGCAGAGACAGGTAGCTAAACACTAGATAAATGCAAACTCTGTACAAGAGGAAGTAAATCCATAGCTTAGCAGACATCTAATCTAAGGGAGAATAGAATTATTTAAAAGACATTTGAATTAAAATTCTCCTGTGATACTGCAATTGAAAAGACTATTAAAATCTCAACATGCTTGATGGGTTGGATTCCTTGTCAACATGAAGAAAGGGTAAATCTTTTGTGCAGGTTGGTGAGTACCTGGTGGGAGTCAGCAGACATGGATGAGTGACTGGAAGATAAACCTAAGTTACAATAAATGTCTACTTCTCTGTTCTCTTTACTAGAAACAAATTCAAGGAAAAACTAAAACATCTTAGGCTGGAACTCAGCTATGGGACACAAAGCACACCGAAGTCAGTCCTAATCCTTCAAAAGCACAGAATATGACCAACTGACAATGCAAGATAGACTTTATATTTCCTATATTTCTTTTTTTCAATATATTTTCTATTGAGACTCTAGATTTATCTTCTGTGATACAGTGACTTCACTGACAACTTCTCTTTTTAACATTTTTCTTTGACTTTTGCATTCAGGGAAAAATAGATTTCATCCATTTTGGTTTTCCTGAGTCTAACTGCTAATGAGAAAGAAATGTCACATTTGACTTAATAGGCGATGGTTTAAGAGTAATCAATCCTGATCCTCAAGAAGAGTCCTCTAGGGGAAGCTCCTATCTTTCTTTTCTTTGTTCTTTCTAATGAAGGTGTTCAAAAATTTCAGGACTTTGGCTACACATGTTACTTCCAGAATCGAGTCTCCATTTCTTTACCTGTCTCCCATGGCACTGCAGGCGGATGCCTTCCCTACCTTGTTGCCCCTTAAGTCCTTGACTCAAGTCATCCCTCCCAAGGCATGCTGAGCCCTGCCCACCTGCCCCTCCTCCTCCTTCCCCCACAATGAGATGAGAAATCTTGTCTATGCTGACTCATTTGCTTCCACGTCAGTTCTCATTTTCTATCAGGGAGAACTCTCCTTCTGGATCCCTTAATCAAGTAGTCCTCTGTTAAGGCTTAGCCTCTGCTTTAGATCATTATCAACACTTAATTTTTATTTTTACATTATTCCACTGCTTGGTAAGGGTGTTGCCTGGCTTTTCCTAGTAGCCTATGCCTTGCTCTTAAGGCTGCAAGTGGTGGGGTGGAGTGGGATGGGGGCCAGTCCTCTGGGTCAAATCCACATGTAATTCTGTAGTTCACAGAATCAAGGAGTCCAGGACACGCCTAAATTTCCCTTCCTTCACCACTCTAGCTTTTTAATTTCACTCTTACTCAGTTCACTGAGATCCTTAAACAAGCCCTGTGTTTCAGCAGAACCGGGGAGGTTTCAGTAGAGCTTTAATAAAATATTTTCTCTTCTCAGGCAAGGATCTAACTAATTTTGAAACAAAGTAATTTGGTAATCATAGGTATGAGCTCCAGCTCCTTAAATCAGGGCCTGAAGATGTGATTTTAGAGTAAGTAGACATGGCAAAGCAAGACATTTCTTAAATCTGCCCTAAAGGATTTTTGCTGCTGTCAACATACCTGCTGGATTTGGTGTGGTATTCTGAATTAGGGGTGTATTCACAGGTAAAGGAATGGGCTTGCCGTTATAGTTGAGCAATATTCCGTTGTGTGTATATACCATATTTGCCTACTCTATGCCTCTGTTTTGGGGCACTTACATTGTTTCTGTATCTTAGTAAATGCTTCTGAAGTAAGCGTGCAAGTGCATATAACCATTTCAATTAATGTTTTGTATATTTCACATGGTTATCTAGAAATGGAACTGCTGGGTTATGAAGTAAATGTGGTTTTAGAATTTTGAGAAATCTCCATATTGTTTCCCATAGGGGTTGTATCAGTCTGCATTCCCACCAGCAAGGTAGAAGACCTCCTTTTTCTCCACACCCTCATCAGCACTTGTGACTGGCCTTGTTGATAGGTGTCATTCTCACTGGTCTAGAGAGATATCTCATTGTGGTTTTGCTTTGCATGTACATGACAATAAGTACTTAAGAACTTTTTACTACAAAAGAATATATGACAAAGTAACCAAAAATATACATTGGAGAAAGGAAAGTCTCTTCAACAAAGGGTATTGTGAAAAAGTGGACAGTCACATACAACAGAAACTAGACCACTATTCACAAATGCACAAAATACTATTCAAAATGGATAAAAGACTTATATAGGTAAAACCTGAAGCTATAAAATATGTAGAAGAAAATATAGATAAGACACTCCACGGCATTGACTTTTGAGTATCTTTGCAGATTCCTCTCCAACAGCAAGAATAGCAAAAGAAAATAGAGTTGGGATTACCTCAAACAAACAAAATTTGAAATGATTCTCAGTTTTGTGTACATGTGGTTCTACACACAAGTGTGTGGTGCATGTGTAAGCTTTTATTTTTGTTTGGCAAGAATATTGCATTTGATATGCAAGATCTTTCTCAGTAGTGCCAAAGCTACATTGTGTTATTTTTCTTGCATTTATAACTGTGTTTACAGTAACTATCAATATCATGTAAATAATAAACTGGTATTTGCTTTGCTTCTGTTGCACCTATTTAATTCATGGGATTTAAATGTAATTAATTTCAATGTGAAAGTATAATGACATAAGCAATTCAATATTATTGATATCAAATCACTGTCAAAAATTATCTTTTTCTCTTCTAAAACTGGTTACAATACAAATTAAATTCTATGAATAAAATAAAACATAAGTTGGAGAAACCACTAAAATTTGAATGCAGTATATGATAGTTCTTAAATATAAATTGTGCCTTTATTTTTCACACACCAAAATGTTTCTTTTGATGATGACATCTTTATATTTTATTCAATTATTTAATTCATATATTTTAATTGATGTAATACGTGGCTATCCCCATCATTTTAAAGGTATTTCTTAACCATTCCAAAAAGCAAGAAGCTGAGAAAATCTCATTGTGTCACTGGATGAAGCAATGCATGACTTCTATATCTCCCCTAGTAAATAAGCAAATTTCAGAAAGAGATGACAGCTCAAAGCGAGTAAAATGAAATCCAGAGACTTTTGAGCTCCAGGAATGGCAAAGGGTTTATTTACTATTTCCCAGCTCAAAAAGCACCACTACAAAGCTAGATATTTTGAATGACATTAATCATATTATTAGTCCAAAATTTGTTCACATTTAGCTGTATTTTTAGTATAAAGCATCAGGCTTCATGGAGTCAAAGAAATTATCCTGGCTTGGATATCATTGTTAGCTTAGAACAGTATAAAAAAAAAGCAGAACATTAGAAAAGAGGAAAGTGTAAATTAGAAAATTAAAAATATTTTCACATCTAACAAATTTCCAGTAACACCTATGTTCTGGCAAGCTTTTGGCTCTGGATTGCATCCAGAAAGTACATACTTGTTAAGCAGTGATTGGAAAATTGCACAAAGAGCTTTCTTTACTGACTTCATGTCATACTTTGAACGGTGACAAATAATAGACTCTATTCTTGACTTAAAGAAGTCACTGTATCAAGTGCAAGCGACTCAACTTTTCTAATCAGTTATACCATTCTGCACATTATCTTCTCTTAAGTAAAGTGAGCTGGAGACTGGGAAACAGTCAAAGTGATGTTTTCCATTGTGCAAATTATGAGATAGCAATATTTGGTTATAATGTAGAGTAATTGCTTCTGTATTTACTAAAGATATTATCAAGGGTGAAATAACAGTAGCATTTACTTGTCAACACCAAAATGTAATTACAAATTTCCTTCTGAGTACTGAACTATTTCAGTATCACACTACTTCAATCCATTCCCAGTCTTAATAGTTGGAATTAGCCATGCACATTTCCATATCTCCATAGAGACTCAAGAATAATCATTTTTATATGTAAATACATTAGTGTAACTACCCTAGAGACCACCATGGCTTCTGCAGTTATTAATGAAGCTGAACTTAATTTGATGCTCACTCAAATTACTCTCTAGGAAAAATTCAAGTGTTGGAACATAATATAAGCTCGGATTCCACACTCCATATTTGATAAACTAGAATAGAATTGGAAAAATGACTTGCACACTGAAACAGTCACTTTATTTCTGGCTAGGATGTGAAAAGTCCAGACCTTCACCTTCCTCCCAGGATGAGCCAGACTGAGTTCTATGTATGCCTCCTGAATCTCCAAATGTCCATAACTCTCAGATGACTGACTGGGAGTCTTTATTCCTCTTACAGCCACCATGAAAACCAAATCAGTGATAAAGCCAAGGTCAGTATGGCCAGCTACACATGTGCTTATTTTGTCACCATTTGAAATTTAAATAACCAAATAAATTACCCCTTTTTCTTACTTGAGAATTCACTTAACCTTTTTATCCTCATCTCTAAAAATCGTATTGTCCTTGTTGAGGATCAATATCAGATGGTTTCATTTATGCATGGGATACAGAGAAGCAAACAAAAAGAAAAGTTAAAACTAGCAAACTGGTAACAGAATAAAAGCATACAGCAAGGGAGGAGGAAAGAGGGAGAGTGAAATCAGGGGAAAGATGAGCACAAGGAATCATGATGATAGTTCATGGGTAATATGGTGGGAGAACTTTGGGGTGTATGATGATATAAGAAAAATTATAAACCATAAATAATTAAATTAAAAGATATCTTTATTGAGGTAATGGTGATTCAGGGGTATAAGCTCACCCTTCTTGAAGTGTTTGTTGTCTCACCATGCTGCTAACCAAGCACTCATGTTCCCCCACCACAGTTCATCAGGCTCCCTCCAGGCTTTGCTCTACATCTCTCATTCTGACATTAAGGAAATATCAGTTCTACAGTCACATTTCATATCATGCAGTTTTTCTGTTTCATTGTTTTATTTGCTATATTCCACATGGGTGAGATCATCTGCTGTTTGATTTTCTCCTTGGGTCTTATTTTGCTTACCCTCAACCCCTGTACTTCTGTCCATGTTGTCAAATGTAGAAAATTTCCATCCTGTATTTTTATAGCTGACTGGTATGTATTCTGTTGGGTGCATAGTATCCACCACAAAAATTCAGACATTACAATGATTTTAGAAATTTTCTTCTTGGTATATCCTACTTCAGAGACACCCCTTTTCTGACCTCTGGCATGTTATTTTGTTTGTTTTTAAACTTATAAAATGATATCAATAAGCTTATCTTTATTTCTCTGGATTCTTTGATTCAACAGTTTCCATAAGGATTCTTTTTCCTTTCCATTGCTCTGTAATATTTCATAGAAATTCAGGAATGTTTTATAGTTCCACCAATCTGTCTTCATATCATCAAGGAGGTTAATAATTTACAGTGCCTTAACATGTACTATGTATGATCTCAATATTGCTATACATGACTTCTTCTGTTTACTACTTCATGATGTATCTTTTCTCCTTGCTGTTTTAATGTATTTTACAGGAAAATATAGTTGGATTTTTCTTCTCTTTTAAATTAGTTGCTAACTTTTGTTTTGGTTTCCTTCATTCATGAAACTGCAGTGTAATTTATATAGTTGGATTTAAATGCACCATACTGCTTTGTAAAGTTGTGCGTATTCTTTGACCCTCCACTCCTCCATCCTATATTCTCTTTCCTTAACAAAAATGTTAACTCTTTGTCATACAGTTTAAAAAATGTCTTCCAAATTGTGCCTGCCTCTTGACTTGTTGGGCTACTTTTAATTCATTGGATTCATTAGACATGTGGAAGATGATGGAAAATCTCTTGATTTTCATGTGATTTCTTTCCCCCTGGAAATAAACCCTCTTTCTCTACATTGAAGACTAAACATATGACACATTATCTATAGATGGTGAAGACCAAATGTATAATCAAGAAAATAAGTGATGTCTGGTATTCAAATAACTGTGGTGTGTTTGACAGTTCTTTAGATGGTAGGACACAGAAACTCACTCCTCTTTCTATGTACACTTTTAAGGACCCTGGTGATTACACTGGGCCTATCTGCATAATCCATATAAAGCTCCCAATTTTAAGATTGTCCAATTAGCAAACTTAATTGTATCTGCAACCTTATTTCCTTCTTGCCCTGTAACATGAAAATTCACAGATTTTGAGACTAGGACTTGCAAACTTTTGCTGAACCATTATTTTGCCTGCCATATAGGCCATCTAGATTCTTGTTTAAGATCACTTCTTTATGTGTTTAATTCTTTATTTAATTTGGAGGTTAGCTGAAGCAAATGGGGGCTGTGAAGAACTTTATCTTCTTTCCTCTTGATTGAAACTTGATGGTTGATTAGTGTCAGTATCCAGATGCACGTAGAATTCCAGCTTGACTGGCAGAATGGAAGGAAGTCCACTCATGAAGAGGAAAAACCCACTAGGAGCTATAAATTTGGTTGAGGGAGAAAAGAATTCAATTTGACATTAAACTTGAATTACCAAATGGATTTCTCATATGCAGTTAGATATCAGCATGAGGATTAAAAGGGAGAAATTTATGATGAAAATAAAACCTCAGTAGAAATTTACTAATAAATGGTAATGAAGTGATTAAAGTCCTCTTAGAGTACTTATAAAATAAGAGTACCTGACCCAGCAATCTAGGCATGAATTTTAAAGGATTAGACTTAGACAGATTCCTCTAACCAAGAAGAATCAGAGTGAATATACAGGTAGGGCAATATCATATGAGATTGACAACCCGGACATCAGAGGAAGAGAATGTCTGTAGAAGTTGGGAACCAACAGAAGTACTGAATGATGCAGATAGCAAATTAGTTTAAGGCTTTGTTGGTGGGTGATTATACTTGGCTATAAGCACATCTCCTAGACAAGAATTAGGAGTGTCGTGGGTGGAAAAGTATCCACATTCCTGTGCCAAGGAGAGAGAGGGAATCTAGTTATATGGAGAACAACAGAGTTGGTAGCTAAAGTGGACAACAAAAGAATTTGGGAAATCTTGGACTTTTGAACTGTCATGAAAAATCTTCAGAAAACCTTGTATGCACAGTACTGGAATAGGAAGAAATGGGAAGTCAGAACCTTAAAGGGTAAATGAATTTACTAGCAAGGAATGATCCTCAAACAGAGTATCTATTTCTTTGAAGTCAGAATAAAAAAGAAAGGATGAGCAAAAATATAGCACATATTTTTCTTTTGAGGTTCTCCAGTTTAGGAAATCTCATTGAATTGCTTTCATTTTTCTCTGTGAATAAGGAACAATGCCTCTGTAAGGAACAATTTTGCTGAGCATGAAACTGAATAGAAAGGTAGAGGTGATGGGTTGGAGAGATTTGTGAAGAGGAAGTTTGAAGTACCTACACAGAAGAAAAACGATTTGAGTCTTTTTACAGTTCCTATCAATCTAGGAAATAATTTCTCATAACTCAGCCTTTTTTCCTCTCCTTTAGATTTCAATACTCATTGGCAATTTGATTCATAAGGGGTTTGGGGTAGTCAGCTTCTAAGATGACTTCCAGCAAGCCCTGCTTGGGATTTTCATACCCTGTGTAATCCTGTTCCTTAACGTGCAGCTTGGAGTTGGTACATTGCTTCTGACCAGTGGAATATGGAATGTGAAAGAGGTGCAGTGTCACTTCAGGGGTTAGATTGAGGAAAACCATGACTTTTTTCTTGCTGGCCCTCCTTCTTCCTCTCTTGTTGGTTCACTTGCTCTCCATGACGAAACCCATGGTCATCCTAGCAGCTGCCCTTTGGATAGCATTGCCTGGCAGAAAACTTGTTGGGAATTGAGGTCAATCAGTCCCCAACCCATATGGAACTGAATATTGGAACAATCAGAGGAGCAACCTTGGAAATGAATCTTTTCTTAGTTGACCTTAAAATGATGGTAGTTCTAGCCAGTACTTAAGTACAGCCTTAGGAGCAACCCAAACCCAAAGTTTTTATTCCTGACAGGCTGTGATGTATTCACTAGGTTAATATTTATTAGATTATTCTTAGGAATTTATTCATAAAACCATATGGATGATTTTAAGCTATTCAATTTTGAAGTAATATGCAATTCTGCTATAAATAACTCATACAAACATCCTATTCCTTCTTAGGAATTTATATTTGACTGTTATCAATACAGAAAAAGGTATAAATCAGGTGAGTGATGAGTTTAAGAAGAAACTAAAGAAACTATGAGTATTTTTGTTGATTAATTCAATTGTTATATGGAACTTGAGAAGATTAACCAGAAATAATATTATCCAATCTTCAAATGAGATTTATGTGAGCAGGCCATCTTTTCCATCCTTTGTGATCAGTAATAGGAGGAGTCAGACTCTTAGAAAAAATATGAACAAAGGTCCCTTGTCAGTTAAGGATTTGAAGAGGGTTTATTACAGCAAGCCTTATCCTAATGGAAACAAAAAATTCGAGTACTAGTCTCACAGAAATAATTTTTATGAGTAAAACCCTGAACATAGAAGTTTTTTTCCTTTGCATAGACAAGGATTCACCATGATTAGTCAGGTTGTGAGAACATTGTTGATTCAGATACAGGTCCATTTCCCAGAAAATCCAAGATGGGAGTGTCCTCCAAGATAAAATAGAGTAAAAAGAAAATGAACTTTCTCTCAATAGGACTCATGACTGATTCATTTCTTTCGGATTAAACTCAGCAACATGCAACGACAAAAATTATCATGAATCATCATTAGTGTGTCTTTATGATGATAAACCACGTTGATTAGCTTAGGCCATTACTATTGAGAATTTATAAGATAGGCTGGAGAGTTTAGAGGGATTTGCCCATTTGTAAAAGAGTAAAGGTAGTTTAGGGGCTGGCTTTTTTCTATAAGAAATTGTTCTGAGAGAACTGATTCCTTAAATTCTCACTACATTTTCCCTTGGTCGGCGTCCTAGGATGAATTTGTAGGGCTAGCTACTTCAGGCTTACATGTTTGAGCCTCTTCTATGAGCCAGACCTCAAAAGTAAGGTGCCAAAAACAGATGTGAAACACTCCAGAATTAAATAAATAAAAGAATTACTGTGATTAGCTATGTCAGTTTCAGTGCGCAAGTAATACAGATCTACAAGTGCAAACTATGAACCACTGTGATCTGTCATGTCCAAATCCTAAGTCTTCAGGCTGTTGGTGAAGATCCAATTACAATGGCAAACAGGTTGTCTGTTTTGCTCTTCTATTTTTGTCATAATTAGTATTGGTCTGGGTTATGTTTATTCAAATAGAAGATGCAATACTAATGGCTTTAATAAGAGCAAACTAAAAACAAATGTGAACTAAAACAGAAATTTAAAATTTTTAATATATAGTCTAATACTGAAAACCCTAGGGTAGAAATTGCATCAGATGATAGCAGCTCCTCACCTTCCTGTCCTGTGTTATGTGCTAAGTTGATACCTTCTCAGACGCTTTCACAGTGGCAAAGTGATTGTAGCACAGGTGCCAGCAAACATACTGTAAAGGCTAAAGAGTAAACACTTTTGGCTTTATAGCCCACATGGCCGTTGCCACAGCTACCATGTGTACCAAAATAGCCACACCAGATAGAGACAGATATGTTGCATTCCAATAACATTTGGTTTAGAGACAGGTATTGAGTTGAAGGTTGCTGCTGCTACACAGTCCCTGCTTTTACAGCCCCTCATTCAAGTTCAGTAGGAAAGTGATTCTTGAGGCCTGTGTTTCAGTGCACAGCATTGGACCTCATCATATAATATGCACACATATATATGTACAATATATGTATATACATATATGCATGTATACACATACATATGTATAAATATATACGTATACATGTATATGCATACACATATATACCTATATATGCATGCATTTGTATATATACACATATGTGTATATATATATCATATACATAGATGGTCACATGGATCAGCTGGGAGTATGTGTTAGGATATGGAGTCGATTCTTGTCCCAGATATACTGATTCTGGGATGAATTACTATTTAGTTGAATTAGATGACTATATCTGGGGTAAACTTCTGAATCAGGAAATGAGGAAATGGTCATTTTGAAAAATTGTAACAGGTAATTTCAATGAGTTTGGAACTATTGCTATAAAATGCTCTAATCTGCTCCGTTTCACTTATATTAGAGCTAGAATTAAAGTTTAGACTTTCTTGTTTTAATTGTTGATGCTCTGCTTTAGCTGGAGGGTAGTCATCCATCTTAACTTCATGCTAGAATCAGCATCTTCTGAAGATACTCACCAATTACTTGATGACAGACACTGGTATAAGAAATGGCTACTTGAAAACATGGATGTAATTCATCCTTTACTTTTTCTTTCCAAGAATAACTTTCAGAAATTAACTGGCACTGACATAATTTAACTGAAAAGATAGGGTATCCTTTCCTGGTTTAATTATGGAAACCATCAAGCTCTTTAGGACAAGTTGCAGTAAGTTGCAATGGGCTCCAAAACAAATGTATGGTGAAGGATGGAATTTAACTAGAGGGAAATTGAATGTATATACTCATGTTGATTTTCAAAGATGCTCACCTAATGAAAACTTTTACTATTTTTCTATAAGTAAATATATGTATCTATTGGCATCATATGGGAAAATTTTAGTTTTCAAATGAGTTTTCTGGATCCCTACCATTATTTCTTACCCCAAGATAATGTCTCCAGAATATTATCATGGGCAAATAATCAGTGTCCATTAACTGAAAACAAGAAACATTATTTTCTCAAAATAATTGAATTTCATTTTACAACTTAGTTTATGATGCCAGTATGTTTCAATTAGTAAAGAATAAAATAGCATGGAATAAACTAAGTGGAGTGGGGGTGGCTTACGGAGAGGAATAACTACAGAGGACCCATGGAAGGACTGGACCAAATAGCAACTAGGGTTGGACAAGAGAGTGTGGCATTACTGACTATTGGAATTTGGAAATCAGTTAGTGCCTCCTTCTTCTTGCTGATTTGATCCTAGAAACTAAGTAAAGCTGGAGCCATAGAAGAAGTTCTATTGGTCCCTGCTGGTGGGAGAATTTATGCGTACAAGCTGTAGGAATCAGGCTTTTCTAGGCTTTTCTATAAACATTGGCTTGTAAGGTGACCTCTGCATGACCAATATAAAAGGCTGTCTGTTAGGTCTACCTTCTGCCTTATATCAAAAGAAAGTCCAGATTTGGTGTTATGAAGTAGAGAGAGTTGGCCCCAGGGTGAGACTCCTGATGTTACTTATCTGTCACTTGTAGATGTACGCTGTAGTTATCATTGAAACAATTTAGGGAGAACTTCCTGCAGATTCAATTTAAAAAGTAAATACAAGAATGAAACCTTGATCTCCCTGCATCCAGATGCCAGGATAACCGTACTTTCTGGGCTCCCTTCATAAGCACACCTAATTAATGGAACAGGAGATACAATAGTTTTAAAGGGATAGCCAAGCTAGTGAATGAATTTTAATTAAAAGAGTAAATGGACAAGAAAAATTTAAAGCTAATGTCAACAGCTCAAAGCATAGAGCATGAGAGGGGAAGGGGAGCAAATCGGGGGGGAGGGAGAGGAAAGGGCACAAAAGATTAAGACAGTGGAGAACAGGTGATAAGGTGGTGGAAGAACCCCGGGGTTGATAACAAGGTAAAAAATGAATAAATAACATGTTCCTGGAAGTTTATTGTAGCACTATTTACAATAGCCAGGGTATGGAAGCAACCCAAATGCCCCAAATTGGACAAACGGTACAGAAAACTGTGGTTATGTACATGATGGAATATTATTCATAAATCAAAAAAAAAAAAAAAAGAAACAACTTATGTCATTCACAGCAATGTGGATGGAGCAAGAAGGAATCATGCTAGCAGAAATCAGCCAGAAAGGAAAAGAGAATTGCTGGATGGTCTCACTTATATGAGGGAAAGAGGGAAAACAAACAAATAGACAAGAACAGTTTAAAACGAACTCAGCAAAATTGAAGCATAGAGCTAGAGGCAGAGTGAGGGGGTGAGCAGTACTGGTTGTGGCACAAAGGACTAACACAATGGTTCATGGGTGATAAGGTGGAGGGAGAAATCAGCAGGGTAGAAAATGATGCAAAATAAAACAAATAATAAAAAATTAAATAATTAAAAAGGGAAAGAGTTAATCTCCTGTCAACAAATATAAAAAGCAAGCTATAATCTTGGAACTGGTGGGGTAGGGGCAGCAGAGGGGGAACTTGTCTGGCAAAGGCATGATGTGTAGCTGCTTCTCAGCTTTGGACGCATGCTATTGTTGCTTGGGTCCCTGTGGTCCCCATTGTCCCCAGACCAATTGTAGCAAAATCTGGTTGTGGGATCCAGGAGACTTAGATATTTAATATTCTCCTGTGAGCTCCAGTGTGTATTGATGGTGAAGGACTTCTCAATATAGACAAGATACCTTTTGACATGTTTTTGAAGAATCGAAGGAAAATAAGTAAGTCATTATTTTGAGTTTGATTCAAGTGAACAGATTCTAACACAGAAAATAGTCTAAAATCCTTTTGCTGTGCAGTTAACAGTATTTTGGTAGTTGAAGAGGACAAAAATTCATTTCACTTTTGACTTTTATATTCAATTTATAGTAGTTATAGTAGAAATTCTATTTTCAGCAGATTATCCCTCATCACTGGCAGGGGTCTACATATTTTAATTATTTTCTTAGAATGTGTTTGTAAAGCAGACAATGAATATTTATAGCATCATTTGTTTTGAACTAGTAAAAATAAAGAATAACACTATCCCCACACTTCATTCTGAATCTGTCTCAGATATAAAATTTCTCAGAGATGCCTCCCTCCACTATAGATACACACCCAGCCTCATATATAATAGTAGACTCTATCATTCCCTGCTCTTACTCCCTTTAAATTTTTTTCATAGCACATATCATAGGAATCTAACTATTTTATATATCTATTTTTGTCTTTCTCACTTTTCTGAAAAATATGCTCAGTGAAAAGCAAAAATAAAATAATCATTGCTTATACCAAACAAAGATGGGTACTTAGAAGGCACTTTATAGATACTTAATGAACCAGTGAATGGATTAAATGGTAAATTTTATGAGGACATTGACCTTGCCTTATTTCTGTTTTCCACTGTCAGGGTATTTGTTGAACTGAGCTACAGCTATACACAAGTCTATGATAGAAGTAGAATAAGACATATGGATGAACTGTGAATATCGGCACCGAATAAATTCTCTTCTCATCAAGATTCTGCCATAGTTTCCACTCATAAATTTTATGATAAATTAGTTAAACTTTTCCATAGTTTAGCTTTGTTTTATCAGTTACTATGAAGATGTACAGAGATAACACCAATCTTGAAGTATAGATTTGTTGCAGTGGTGAGGTTTGGCTGATTTAACTAACCTAAGGTTTCTGGAAATTTCACATTAAATCTCATTGGCATACTCTATCTTTCTTTTAAAAATATCTTAAAATAACTTTAATTTAAAACATTATTTACATTTCAACTGTACAACATTATAATTTGACATTTATATATCCCATATTAGGATTGCCACCTTTCAATTGAGCATCTTTATCAAATTTACTTACCCCCTTCTTCCTCCCCTCCTGTAACCACCATTTTGTTCTTATTACCTAATAATTTATTTTTGTTTTGTGGGTTACTTTGTTTTGTTTCTATATCTTCTGCATATGGGTGAAATCATGATGTATTTTTCTTTTTTTATTTATTTCACTTAGCTTAATGTCCCCTAGATTCATCCATGTTTTCACAAATCTTCACAAATTTAATTCTTTTTTATAGCTCAGTAGTATTCCATTTTGTATTGGTGATCATCCATTGGTGACCACTTAGGTTGTTTCCATAACTTGACTTTTGAAAATAATACTGCAATGAACATAGGGGTTGTATATATCTCTTCAAAACAGTGTCTTCATATTCTTCAGATAATATTTAAAAGTGGAATCATTAGTATTGCTATACTGTTTTCCATAATGCCAGACCAGTTTACATTCCTATCAACAGCACAGAAGGATTCTTTTTTCTCAATATAGTCACTAACACTTGTTTCTTGTCTTTTTGCATAAATCATTCTTGCAGATATGAGATGTTATCACTATGTGAATACCATATAATTTTCAAAGCCCTATATAATGTAGCAAGGAGCATAAATTCTATAACCTGGTATCCATGACGTAATTCTTGACCTCATTTTATTCATTTCAGCTTCATTCAAATCCATTGCCTCATAGCCAATTTTAACAGGAGTTAGAGAAAAATGTACATTAAAGATTTCAGCATGGATTCACTGTGTAATGGAAATATTCTATCTTCAGAGTGCTAAAAAATAAACCATCTTTAAATAGTTAACACATGTCAAAATTTTATTTATAATCATTAATAGAGTTTGTTAAATGTCATTTAGTGATAATATGAGAAATTAAAATTTATAAGGTCAGTGGAAATGAAATTTGGAAGAAGATTGCTTAGTGTGATACAAAGCTCATTAATATCCTACAAGGCAATAAACTACAACCTTTGAGGAATATTTTCTCTATCAAAAAGAAAAAAAAATCACAACTGGTCATTTTCTACAAATCAACCTCTTTCTTTGTAGTTATAAGACTAATAAACTGTGAATGGTAAATAAAAGTAATATTCCACATGAGAATCAGTCGTATTTAAAATACTCTATCATAAGTTCAAAAAATAATAAAATCTCCTTTTCCCTTATTTTTAAATTTTGACAATTTTCTTAAATACACACTAGCATATCAGGTGTGTTATAACCTCTAGATTATGTGTTGGGAAACTGTACCTATATTTATGGGTGAGGAAATTATTCTTTAAAGGCAACAATAATATAGTTGGGAAAGGGGTGGAATCATCTACTTCAAAAACAGATGCGTTTCTGTTTAATTCTATTTGCCTCACTCCTCCAAAACTTTTGGAAATGAATGAAATATTTCAAAGTTGTCTTAGATTGTCAGAAGAATTAGGTTTAAACATAGTGTGTCTCCTTCAAAACAGTCATTTGTGTCTACTTGTATATGTAACTGTGGTAACATTACTAGAACTACCGGGCGGCTAGAACATCTCTGTCCATGGTGCTGCTCTTGGGTGTGCTAGCCTGATTTCAAGACATTTCATTGTTGTTGATTTCTGTTGTCTTAAGACTGGAAAGGCCACCAGCTGATGCTGATGCTTCCACCTCAAAGTCTTTCTATTTGTCTCCTGTGACCTCTGCTATCACTAATGGTGCCAGAGGCACCATTGATGAGACTGGTGCTGTCTTCTAGCACTTATGTGACCATTAATTATCTCTTCTTCATCTGCTACTTGAGGAAGTATATCTAATCTGTTCTCTAATGAGTCAGGCAGTGTGATCTAGGTGATTTCAGTACCACTTAAACTAGGCATTCTACTCCTCTATCTCTCCTAATTACAATGTGCAAAATCCACTAGATTCCAAGATTTACAGGGATTATACCTGAGGGGGGAAATCACAAATTGTACAAAAGTGAACAAGATGTAAGAAAACAAAAATTAAAAAGTAAAATGAAGGGAAAATTGCTCCTGGCTATTTTCCCCTTACTCAAGTTTCTTTTCTGGAGCTTCTCTTCCCCACCTAACACACTTCAATCAGAAGGGTCTTTAGTGTGCAAGACCCATTTTCTCTGGAGAACACCTACATCTCTGGACCTCTAAGAGGACAACTTTCTTTTGCCCTTTAATGAATTGTTTATTTCTGCTTCTTTATTTATACCTCTCAGGAGAATTTCTATTTATAATGGAAAAGTTTAAACTTTACTGTATCTTATGAGTCTGGCAGAAGGTTTGGTTATTACTATTCTACAAAAAAAAAAATAACACCTTGCTTAGCATTCCTCATTCCTATCCCAATGGGTGCTTTTTGCTACAGATGTCCTGTGTGTGGGTGCTCTATAGTTAGCATGTCTGATGTTGATATGAATATTGTGGCTGACTCTTGCATAAGTGAATCTCAAATCTGGTGTATATATCAACAAATGTCAACATCAGGAAAGAACTTGCAGAAATGCAAATTTTCAGATTCTACTTCAGATTTTCAAGGTCATAAGCCCAAAGTACAGTTGTACTCCATGATATATTAGCAAGTGTGAAATCTGAGTGCCATTGGATTATATTGTTGATATGAACCTGGATAAACTATTTAACTTAATACCCACTGGTTGGTATTAATATCCATTGGTTAAAAAAAGAGGCTTTATAATATTCTCTCCTCAGGATACCTTGCCAGGCTGTCTTCCCAATGTTTAACACCCATGTAAGCACAATACAGTTCTTGGCACAGAGGATCTATTGAATAAATCTCATTCCTATTAGCTGTTTTATCCAGACCCTTGGGACACAACTTATTGATTGCTTATTATCTCATATGGCACTGCCTCTACTCCCAACTCTATTCCCCTTAACCTTTATTCTTCCAAATGGAAGAAGATATTCTAGGGAGAATTAGAACAATGAGTTTGGTGTTGACTTGGCTTAGGAATGCTTTCTTCCCTTACTCAGCTATGTATCATTGCTAAGTTAGGGACTGCATTAAAGATCACTGAAGCCTCAGCTATCTTCAATTTGATTTCTGGTGAGGCCAATTCTAAATTGGAGAGTGGCTCACAAGAACTTGATTAAGCAGTGCTCCTGGGAGTACCACTTGTGAGGGAGTGAGAGAAGCATCCTTGTTCCAGGAAAGCTCTGCATCTCTTGTTCCTTTAGTTACCCCAAATCCAGGAATGCATGTGAGGTCCTTGTACAGTCACATCACCTGTCATTGCAGGTGGGCTGTATTCAAGGAGGTTGAAACTGCAAGAAAACATTTTTTTTTAGTTTCTGAACTTTGATAATAGCTATTGGTTACTTAATCCAGTTTTTGAACTTAGATGATAATAATAATTGTACCAAGTGCATTAGACTTCCAAAAATACAGAAGACTACACCCCCAGAGAGTGTATTTCAGCAACCCGTGCACAGGACATAAGGAATATGTTTCTTTTCTAAGTCTCCTGATGACTCAGTGTTTGTCTGGTCAGCTTATTAGCTTTGAATTAAAGATAGTAATTTTATGTATGTTTTTGTGTTTTTTGTTCTCAGGGTTGGAAGAAAGAATTTGAAATTCAGAACTGTCAGTTCTCATTACTGTCCTATTTGGTTGTATTGAAGCTGCCATATTTTCTGATGATAATCAAAGTATACTGAGGACTTCAGTTGCTTTTTCCCTGTGGTCCTGACATGACATTACTGCCAGTGTGTAACTACACTCACACAGAAGCAGTTCAAGTTCATGTCTTCATGCATGCCTTAATATAATACACAGAAATATCTTACAGTAGCTAAGAGGCTATGGATTGTCTGTCTCACGATCCTTCCAAGAATGTTGAAAATCATACCCTTGGTACTTTGGGACCCTTCTTTTCAAATCAATACAAAGCAAACTTGGTGACAGCCTGTTTCTACACTGGGGGATTTTTAGGAATGTCAGTCAGATGAAAGTGATCTTAGACTTGCCACAATCACACAGCAGGAATGTGCAAACATTTCAGAGTCTCTTAAATGGAAAAGCAGCAGGAGAGAGAAATTGCCCTCTGGATTTTCAGCCATTCTTTGCAAGAGAGCTAGGTATATAAGAAAACTCTGTATAAAGGTGTCTATTCACAGAAAGTTTTAGTGAGCAGCATAAATATGTTGAGAGGAAGCTCAGATTGCCAGAGATTCTGATTCTGCACTCATATGGATATCAGGAGCTGTGATAAGTCTGGAGAAACTAGGCATTGTAGAGCAAATGGATGGAAACTGTATGAAGACTTCCAGAACTTTCTGTATTATGACTCCAAGGAGCAAGTCTCTTGTTTTATCTATGGTGGAGGTGGTTCAGAGCTCACCACTTTCTACTGTCAAAGCAATTGTTTTGTGGTTTATTATGACACTTTATATCTTGAAAGCATTGTGATTTTCCCCTCCATACAAAAGTAACCCTATCATTTGACTAACTCTTTCAGTTTGATTATCTTTTCACAGTTTTGACAGGGTGACATTAGGGTCTTATGGAAACATTACGAAGGAAAGCTCATGCAGTATATACTTAATTATATATCAAACTTTAATAAGGCTTAACCAGATCCAATTTGGTTTGGCTTTTCAAACCAAACTAAAGGTCTCCCTCACCTTTTTTTTTTTTTTTTTTTTTTGAGATTAAGTCTTGCTATTTTTGTCTGTGGAGCCGCAGGATCACGTTGCCTGGGGTACCACAGAATCAAGTAATCCCCAGCCTCAGCTTCCCAGGTAGCTAGGATTACAGGCGCACACCACCACGCCCAGCTATTTTTTGGGAACTAGGTCTTGCTGTCTCACTATGTTGCCCTGAGTGGGACTCAAACTGCGATCCCCAGTTCCTACCATGGCTTCCTAGGCTGCTGCTTACAGGCACGCGTCACCGTGCTGGACCTCTCTCCCTCACTTTTGTTAGGATGTCTAGCCAGATATATCCTGGAGAGTTTACAAATGATGATCTGTATGTTTCCATTTCAAAAAGAAATGTCTCATCTGTCTGATCTTCAGTGTATCTTCAGTGTATTATGAATTTTCTTTCTGTGCTGTTGTTTCTTTAATATAGAATGTGGAATCCAATAGCCAAATAGCCAATAGCCATTCATTTATTATGTTAAAATAGAAATGGCAATTGACATTTTGTACACATTGAGCTTTCCTATTTACATTCATTTCAGCAGCTGATGTTTATTAAGTACTTACTGTACCTGTGGTGCTAGGGGAGGGAATGTGCAGATTAAAGGAAATGTGCAGGATTGCTTTTGGGTCTTTTTGTGTGTGTGAGAGATGCTTATTTAATTGTGGTATGAATACCTTCATTGTCTGGGAATCCTGTCTATGTACCTGTATTGCTTTGTTGATACAATGTTTTTCTTTTTCTGTGTTTTACTTTTATGATGTATTACTTTTCTTTTTTGGAATCCCATCCTAATAGTGTAATTCCTTTTTCTCACTATAGTAGTTAGGATATTTGGTAACAGCAACCATGATTTAGCAGATTACATACCTGGAATGATTAGTCCTTTAAAGTGATAAAATTATGTGCTAAGGTAGTCATTGTGGGCATCTGAAGGTGTAGGAAGTGGGTGCTAATACAGGACAAACACCCTGGAGCAATACCACACTACACTGACTCTGGTCCAGGATATGGACTCCAGGTACTAAGTCATGTGCTATGGACAATGCTTTACAGTCAACTTCGGCCTTCACTGTCCCCTGAGAGGAATGCAGGGAGTCAAATTATTGGACACATTTTAAAAACCTTGTATATTTAGTTTTGTAATTTGTGTGTGTGCATCATATGTTTGTACTGTCATACCTTAGTAAAGCCTACAAAAATGTAATGTCCTACATTTAGCTTTTATTTCAAAGCAGTGGAAGAGAGGGATGTGGAATTCTGCTAAGGTATTTGTCATTCTGTTCCATAGTGTTGGGCACTAAGTTATGGAACACTCTTGCCACCGTGAAAGAGAAAAATCCACTCAGAAAGTCTGTGGATAAGCAAGCTCCATCTTCCTTACCCAGGGTGACACATTCTGCTATTTACTAACTTGGTCTAATTTGATCTTCACCTGAACTTTATGAACTTTTTTTTTGTCCAAAAAAATGGAGATCGAGGGTTGGAACCAGATAGATGAACTCTCATTCTGCTTATTATTGATGTTGTCATTATTGTTTTCACTTTGTTTGAGTGACAAGGAAACAGTCATTTAGATTTTATAATGTTGTGTGATGAAGATCAAATGCAATACTATACTCCTATTTTCAGTACTTGCCAAGATAGAATATTTATCATATTTGACGACTCTATAACTATTGACTATTATGAGGCTATTTATTTATTATTGGGTTACTTGATGTGATACCTAGATGAACATAAATTATTTGTTCTAAAGAACAAATAGTTAGAAACCCTGAATAAGATTGAACCATTAGGAGTCTATATCCTTTCAAAGTTGTAATCAGACATATGTACTCTTCTCACAAGCTTTTTCTTTGCTAGAAGAAATTCAGCTAATCCTTTTGTTCTTTGTGACTTTTCTTTTCTTTTAAAAAATATTTTTATGAGTGATCACAGATGACAGAGCCAGGAGAGATGTGTGACAGTTACAGAAACAGTGTCTTCCAATCAGGACACAATATTTTATTTTTTATTTTTTTTAATTGATTACACACACACACACATTGCATCCTTCTATACCTTGAGGTTCTCCCACCATCCTGTCACCTGTGTTCTTGCTGCTTTTTTCTTATGTACTAGAAAATACGACTCATAAGTTTTTGATCCTATTTTTCTAATTATAGGTAAATTTGTCTTTGAATTTCTTCACTAATCCCAAATGAGTGAATTTCTTCACTAAACAAAAAACCTTTAGTTCTCTTTAAAATTCAAACATACATTTTCATATTTGTTTTCTAACACTAAATATAAGATAATTATAAATGTACCACAGTAATTTTTAATTTTTTAAACATTTTTTTTCCTCACTAGTTGGGAACATAAACTATTGAATGAAACTAATTGAATGGGAAAACCATGGTCCTATACTTATAGTTTTCCATTAGAATGTGGAAATAGGCTGGGCACGGTGGTGCATACCTGTAAATGACAGTCTAGGAAGCCACGGCTGGAACCAGGGATCACTGTTCAAGTCCTGCTCAGGACAACATAGCAATACCTAGTCTAAAAAAAAATAGCTGGGCTTTGTGGCGTGCACCTATAATCCCAGCTACCTGGAAAGCTGAAGCTGGGGATTGCTTGAGTCCGTGGTACCCTGGGAAATGTGAGTCTGCAGGCAAAGATAGCAAGACCTAGTCTAAAAAAAAAAAAAAAAAAGGAATTTTTTTTCTTCTACCTAGAGAAGAAAAAAATTGAATGAATTTGAGCCAGAGAAGTTAACTCAGTCATTTGTCACTTAACAACAGGGGTACCTTCTGAGAAAAGAGAACATGCACAATCATTTCTGAAACTTCTTCATTCTGGGCAAATTCTTGGAAGTCCTGAGTTAGGCTCTTCAGTGTCTTCTTTCCGGCACTCTTTGGTGTTGTCAGTTCAAATCCAAGCAAGGTTTTTGATGAAGTTATAGACGCCATCATTCTCACAGGACAGCATCAGAATTTTCTTGGCATGTTCCTCCATTGAAGGTCTTCCTTGTGATGAAGACCTTAAATACTAAAACGATTCCTTGAACCACTGGTTGGATCAAAGATGGGTTCAGCGGAAGGAACACTGCTCTATCATTGGGAGGATATCACTGATAAAAGGAGGCTGTATGGGAGTAATGTCAACAATAAGCATCATCTTGAAAGATGCTTGGATTGTTTGGTTATTTTCCAACAATGTGTCTCCATATTGCTGGCATAGCAATTCAAGAGGGCATCTTAGGAGAGAGCTGAGTCATCCATGATGTCTTACTACTCCTGCGATTCACTGGCAGTGTGGGCTTTTCAATCCGCTTTGAAGTTCACAGTATTCTTACTCTGCCAGATCATGAAGGTTTATATCTGTAGCCTGCAATATTGTCCCCAAGCAGACTATTATTCTGTCCTTAGAATCTTTGAATTCTGGCATTGATCCCACTATGGATTAAAATCCATTTTCAGAATAGAGTTTCCAACCATATTAAAGATTTGCAATGGCAAGAAATTTTCCTCCCAAATCAGCTCCTAGAGTTTCCAGATATTTTCCAGCTGTCCGTGTATGAGCAATTACAGAATACCTTTCACTGTCATGTGATGTCATGATGATGAATGGTTCCTGAATAGCTTGAAGCACCCAGTGTTAACAGTAAATTCAAGGTCATGGTAGCATTGAGTCTTTTCTTTCAGTAACATATAAACCTTCCATTTTGGTTGTGACTATCTTGGGGCTCAGAATACACTTGTATGTCTAGTTCAGATAATTAGAGGTTTTTCCATAACTGATGAAGGTCCTTCTTGAATTTTGATTTGTCTCATTTCTTCAATGAAGCATATCTTTAGCAATGACTGTCACTTTGTTTTTATTTGTCAGGAACATAGCAATGGTGGCATGGGGCATTTTTGACTGGCAGGCAATAACCATTACTGATTTTCCATTCTCATAATCCTTAATCACTTAATTTTATTGCAAGGTCAATCACTTGATGTGATCTTTTACTGGCAACATTATGGTGAATTTTGTGCATGTAGGACCATGATGGACAACACAATAGCAGTGTAAATCAAACACAAGCGAACATGTTAAATACTAGATTTATGAGGCTGCTGTCATGGAAGATAACAATGATACATCACTAAGTAAAAGGAATAGGAATTTGGGGACTACAATTGAATACATGGCCCATTGTTGACTAGATATCATTATAAAACACATGACTACACTCAAGGTTTCAGCACTTGTCTGAACAGTCAGGGTTTTACAGTGATAGCTAGATTATGACAGAAATGAGTGAGAATAAGAAACAAGGTTCATTTCAGTTAATTTTTGAGATCCATAACTTAGAAGAAAAATATTCGCTAAGAGGAAAATATCGCATGCATAGAAATATGTTTGCATTGCAAGAAAGTTTGAACATCATACCTATTTTCTGTCTCTCTGGGACAAGTGAACAGACATTCTGTGTCTTAAAGTAGCACACATGTATTACCTTGGTGTATCTGTGAGTCAGGAGATCAGGCGAGCCTCAATTTTCTGTCCAGGGACTCACAGGTCACAATCAAGATGTCAGCCAGGGCTGGGTACACATCTGGCTGTGGAAATGCTCTTCAAAGTTCCTGTTACTGTTGGCAGAATTTCTCCCCCATGGAACTCATGGCAACTGTGCCTTAAAGGTCAGTGGGCATTGGCGCTTCACTTTCTCTTGATCAGCTCACCTGTGGAGTCATGCATATCCAGGGTACCCTCCATTTTGATTCATTTGGTTACTATAAATTAGTAACCACCTTGAAAATGTCATTATATTCATAACTGGGTGTGACTGTGATCCAAGGGGAGGGTATCATAGGGGATATGATGTGAGGAGATGGGGAATCTTAGAATTCTGCCTATGTTACAATATTTGAAATGGTTTTTTTTAAGAGGAAGCCATACACAAGTCACTAAATATGTATATAAATTACTCAGAAATTACTGGGGATTTAGTCATTTCCCACTTCCATTCATTTAATGTAATGACTGTTTTCACCCAGAGCAACCAGTTCAGGATGTGTTCATCTTCAGTTTCAGATGATGGGTCTCATCTCACCATATCTGTTATCTCCATGAGGCACAAACAATACCCAGAATTTGCTCTAAGGGTTGGTTTCCCTTCAGAATAATGAGAATCCCTGTAGGGAACAAAGCATGTAATTAGCAGCTGCTGAGTGACGCACTCTTTCTTTGACTCAGTGCACATTCTGTATTTCTGTCTCTATGGCCTCCAACAGATGAGCCATGAACCACAGAGCAAACTTGTCAAGAAAGTAGACTAGAGTGAGGTCTCTTCTTGCATAGAGTATTGCCATATGTTGCCTTAGGAATCAAATGGAGAACCATTTTTCCCCTCATATTTCTACCATCTTTCCTTTGACATTTAAGCATAGTAACAAGTCTTCAGATTGCTTTCTACTCATTAAGTATTCAGCCAAATATACATCGAGAAAGGGAAGAATAACATTCTATATATCTTGTGTCCATACTTCTTATAACCTTGACCATGTGCCTATGATTTGATCCCTTTTTCTACTCCCTTCTATACTTGATTGATTTATTTACATGGTCAGCACCTCATGATGTGATGACATCAAATTCACTTCTAACTGATCCTCAATTATATATATTCCAGACTGCTGTTCATGGACATTTTCCATTGTAATGAGGTTACTGGACTGAGCAGTGTTTCCATAGCTCAGCATAGTAATCTAATCTGTTTCCTGGCTACCATGTCACCATGACAAGAGGGAGAACAGGCAGAATTCCTGGCTCCTCAGCCACAGCACCTGCAGGCTTGCTGTCTTGCCAGAGCACCAACAGGAATGATGGAATTTAGAAATGCTATAGTCAGCTCACATAATGAAGATAAAAATGATAATTAGCCTGGTGGTAATTTGAATTACTCAGCTAAATCTTTGTTGTGCTGTAGAATGGTCTAGTGGTAGATGGTAGATTGTGATATGTTGTCATTTTGAGGAATAGGGGAGAAGGTAGTGGCAATATATATATATATATATATTGCATATATATATATAAGTGAAAATAAATAGCATCAAATTACATGGAGAAAGTGCAGACACTGTCAAACCTGAGCATTAAGCACAATCCCAAGTAAAATTCAGTATAAATGATCAAAGTGAACAAACAGAACACATCTTGTCTAAATGTTGCTGCAGCAAAAATATCTGTTTTGTCATGTACACATTAAGGTGAACTGACCTTAAGAAAGTCATGCTAAACTTTGATAATTTATGAATTATATTTTGTTAGTCACTATTACAGTTATAGCCAGTACTTAGATTTCCATGAATGCATTTTATAAAACACACTGATATTTATTTTATTTGAAGAGTCTGTTAGAAGATACATTTACCTTGTCCTTAGTTGGCTTGAATTCTAATTCATCCCACCATGATTAAAAACCAATTCAATTTTTGTCCCAGAAATTCTAGGTAGTCTGTAGGGTTGATGTGAGCCTAAGCCTCAGAAATGTTTCAGTAAGTCACAAAATGTGACTGTGTCTTTATTTGGAAAATTTTCAGACAGATCTCTGCTGAGTAAATCTATTCCTGATGAATGCCTTGCATACTGTTGCTGGTAATGCAGCACACCTTAGCATTCTCCAGTATTTTATCATCATAATGATAGATAAGCAGCTTGTTACAGCAAACTTCCCCTATTTGAATGACTGAATGGTTTTGATCTCCTGATTGTGCCTGGATTGATACATTTTCTTCTGATCCCTCAATTACCCACAAGCCAAAATCTCTCAACAGTTTGAACCTGGTAGGCTAAAAAAACTCACCCATGGGTTTGAAACAGGATATATGCATAGAACAAATTAATTCAAAATGGCTACTTGAACTCCATTTTTCTACAATTAAATAACAGTTTTGTTTCCATTTGATTAACAATGCCAGAGATTTGATGTTTACTCTTAGGGCTGGTTTTTATGTACCCCATAGAAGAACACACCAAGGATGCACACAGTGGTTGATCTCCCCATCCCTCTTTGACCCTGAGCATAGGACAAATTGCTAAAGGCGCCTGAACCCCATCTTCTAAATCTGGACAGTAAAAGACTTTCACTCAATTGATAGGACCCTCAGAGTCTTAATATTTAAGCCAGTCAAGTGTTTATCATGGATTCACCAAAATCCTTAACTGCTTCAAAAAGGTAGTTCACCCCACCATTAAGGGAACTCTTCTATATCCTTAAAGAAAGGAGCATCATGACACAGGATTCAATGCTCACAGAAGATTGTTAGGGTGTGGAATGAAGAAGAAGTGGAGATAGAAGAGATTGATAGCAATCTGTAAGGCTAGCCCATAGAATGGGGATCCTGAGAAGCATGGCCAGGTCCAAGTTTAATGAAGTTGTGAAGCCCCTTATATACCCCAGCAAGGAAATGTTACAATGATGTAATGAGGAAGTAACAAAGCATAAGTGACATGCAGCAGGGAGGATGAGGGGATATATGAGAACAGGAGAATTTACCTGTGGGAACAACAGAAATTACTAATAGGTCATATATCTCTTGAGACATTCCAAAGAGGTTAGGAAGCTGGGTTAAAGGTGAGAGAGGTGCTGTTGCCCATCCTCTAGTGTGCCAGAGGGGACTGGAGAGCTATGAGATGTTCCTCTTATCTGAAGCTCCATCTCTCTACTTGCTTCCACATTCCACAAAGATGAAGTAGCACAGCCTAGGACATGGGTGAATTTGTATTATCCAAAGAGTAAAGATCTCGCTTTCCCCAGTGATGGCAGACAAGTTTTTATTTCTTTTTCTTTTTTTTGTTGGAGATTTTCAATTTGTCTCTGCATGAATTGAATGGTCTAATACTGCAGCTTTGATAATTTTGAATTCATTTTAAATGAATGAATTCCATTGGCCATTTTGAATTAATTTGCTCTAAGCATACACCCTATTACAAATCCATAAGTGCATTTCTTTAGATTACTAAATTCATCTGGATGAATTCAATTCATCTCTGGATGAAAATTCTCTAGGGATTTTCCTACTGATGATGAAGTGGTCTCAGTGGGATGAAGCAGGACAGACAGCACAG
Organism: Uropsilus gracilis; assembly: GCA_004024945.1. Taxonomy (NCBI): domain Eukaryota; kingdom Metazoa; phylum Chordata; class Mammalia; order Eulipotyphla; family Talpidae; genus Uropsilus; species Uropsilus gracilis. Next base: position 52,785 of record PVHY01002006.1, read on the forward strand.
GATTCTGGAGACTTTTGTAGAATTCCTATGCTGATACGTTCAAAATTAGAAAACTGATTTTAAAAGCTTACTTTCTCTTATCATAAGAGAATTTAAAATGTTAAAGCATAAAGTAACAAGCATCTCCCTTGATTCTACCATCCTGAAAGTGGCACTATTAATATTTTTGAATGTGTTTTTAAATTTTTCCTCCTTATATTTACTTGCATTTAGTATATCATATCTTATAAAATTACTTATAAACTATATATATCTATATATACATGTATATATGTATATATTCTAGTCACTATTTGGGATGCTGAATATACTGAAATGAACAGCGAAAACTTCTCTTTATGGTTTAACATTTTAAGATTTTTTTCTAATAGATGTTTTTTGTTGCTTTTAGAGTAAGGGACAGATTTAGTCCTAGTTATTCTGAAAATGGCAAGGTGTGGAAACAATAATTGATCAGATTTTCTGTTGAATATCTTTTGTTAAAGATGTTGAAGTTGGTGTTGAAATGGTGAAGAATGTCACTTTTACTTTAGACATTTGAAAGTCTCATTATTTTAAACATTGTAATTTATTTATGAATTAAATATATTTTATCTTCTCAAATGAGTAGTATTCTCTTGTACTTATCCATTTTCTGAACTATCCATATTTTTGGGTTGTATTCCATTCATATCATCTCACATCATCTCAATATTGGGAAAGTTGATAGTGATGATGTCTAAAGCAGAATTTTGAGTTTCACCACTAAAAAGCCCTACCAATAATATTCCCATCAAAATATTTTTTAGACCAACTATAATTTGGATATAATTAAAATTCATCATATATCCTCAAAATTATATCCCCAAATATATCTCTGCTCTAGATGTCCTAAGGGCATCATCTTTTCTTTGTTCTTTTATATACTTTATGACCTTGGGTCTTATATCTAAGTATCTAATCCATTTTGAATGATTTTTTTTATATGGAGGTAAGTAATGATATAGCTTAATTTTTTTTACAAGTGACTGTTCATGTTCCCAAACACCATTTGTTAAAGAGACTTCTGTTCTTGAATGCTTGTGTCTCCTTTGCCACAGTTTAGCTCTTTATATCTGTGTGGGTTCATTCTGGACTTTTATTTCTATTCTGTTTGTATTTTTCCTATAAAATCACACTGTTTTGATGACTACCACTGTATATAAGGCTTGGAGTCAGGGAATGTAATAGTCCACTTTTCTCCATTTTTATTAGTTTTGCTTTGGCTATGGGAATCTTTTGTGGTTCTATATAAACTGTCATTGTTCTGTTTTCTTAAGAAATATCTTTGGAATTTTGATAGCTACTGCAATGCATTGAATCTGAAAATTTTAGGTAATAGAGCTTGAGTGGAGGTTAGTAAGGCATGAGTGTGTATAGAGGTGTGAAGTAATAGTCCCCAAATTATTAGTTATATAAATGGTAGGCAAATCAGTGAAATTTGAGGGAGGAAAAAATTGGTTTACAACTATCTGATAAAGTAAAATTTCTGCTAAATGTATATACTTCATTGGGGGAAGAGAAAATGCATATTTCAAGATATAATATGCAGTTCCACTAATGTTAAAAATTTCTTGAGTGGGCAGAGAAAATACTAAGTGGTCATAGAGGATTATCTGCATTTCATGGGAAGATATTGAATAGATAAAGCAGATCTTAAATACGCATACAGCTAAGCACAGTGAGAAGATTATGAGGTAAAAAAAGATAACACTAATATTTGTAATTGCAAGATGATAGGGAATGGTGGTGATTATTTCCACCAAGGCTATTGTAGATAGCCTTATAAAAGAGTAGCCCTTCTACTTTTTGTCTGAAATAACAAAAACTTACACTTTGCCAGACCTTTTAATTCTCCCAAAAGCTTAGTAATGTAGTTTTTCTGCAAAATACTCTAAAATGAAAAACACTCTACTACATAGAAGATCATTACACATTATACATGTAAGAAGGGGTTTATATTCAAACTATAAAAAAAAAAACACATCCCACTCAACATTGAAACAACCCCATTACAAATGGACAGATAGTCTCAATAAACAGGCATTTCTACATAGAAAGTGCACTATCACCTAGTCTTGAAAATGTGTTTAGCATCATGAATTACTAAGGAAATGTATGTAAAAACTACAATGAGATCTCAGTTCATAGTAGTTTGAATGTCTGCTAAAAAAGGATAGGAAAGAGCAAATGTTATTGAGGATGTGGAGAAAAGAGAATTTTTACCCACTGTTAGTGGGAAAGGAAATTGGTGCACTCAGTATGGAAAAAAGTGTAGAACTATCATATAATCCAGCTATTTCACATCTAGGTATTTATCTGAAGAATTTGAAAACACTAATTTAAAAGATAAATGTATCCATGTTTATTGCAATACTATTTATAATTTATTTCATTTATAAGATAAAAACAATACTATTTATAATACTACTTATAATAATAATATATAATAAGTATGGGGTAAAACCTAATTGTCCATCAATAGATGAATAAAGAATATATAATACATGTGCACATGCATGTGTGCACACTCACATGGCAATACTACTCAGCAACAAGATAGTCTTTCCATTTGTGGCAAATGGGTATAGGGTCTCTTGTCGAGTGAAGTAAGTCAGAAGGACGAAGACAAATATCCTATGGTTTCATTTATATGGGGAGAGTGCAGAGGAACAAACTAACAAATCAAAACCAAACTCTAAGATCCAGAGAGCAGATTAGTGGTGACCAGAGGGGAGAGTTGCAGCAGGGTGAGAAGAGATAAGGTGCCCATTGTATGGTAATTGACAGAAGCTAGACTTGTAGTGGTCACGGGATAGTGACTGTGGATATCATATATAATGCTTGAAACTTATAGAATGTTGTGAAAATGTTTTCTCATATGTTCAGTTAAAATTTTTTATAGACTGTGTGTTTTAGAAATCAGGTCAAAATGGGGCAGAAGCCTCTAACCAACAAGACACAGTTAAAAAGCAACTTGTGCCAGTCAGATTCCCTCAGGTCCATACCATCCACACATACCAGTTGCCATTCAAATACAGTTCAACAACAGGGTTTATTAACAAGGGAGATTAATCAAGAAATCAAAAAGTCCACAGAGCCACAAGTGGCCAGTTATCTTACCCCAGTCACCATTTAGTTCAAAAGTCCCAAACACTTGTCCATGATGGTGCCCTTTTGCCCCTCCAAACCTGAGAGGTAGGCACATCTGCAAAGTCCAGTCTTTCTCCAGCATTTTCTCTTCACTTCTTCTATGTGTGCCATGCTACTCTGCTTCTCCAAGGTGCTTCAAACTTTTCCAACAGATGCTGATGCAAACTTGGCTTTCCAAATATGCCACCTTGCTGCAGCTCCAACCACTTCCTTTACCAAACCTGCCTTCAGCACCATCTGACCACATCCACCAGGCCTGCCCTCAGCAGCCCCTGGTCACCCCTGGCCTGCCATTCTGGCATCCGACTCCACAGGAGCTATGTCTTTTATGGTCACTCTCCCATCATGGCTCCTTGACACCTCCAGCTCACTCTTCCTGGGGGCTTCCCCCAGACAGGTCACGTGTGTCTGTTCTCTTAGTTCACCATTCTGTCTCTTTCCTCTTTTTCTCCTTGCTCCTGCCTTTTTATACACCCTCTCTTCCAGCTTCCCATTTTCTCTCGCGTGGGGTCTTTCAGACTCTGACCACTGGGGTATTTTAGCGCCAATACAATTTTTAACTATATCACTTCCTTGTATCAGCTTCACGCCCTGGAGACCACATGGTGGCTGGCAGTGAGTCTGGAATCCAGGTTGGAGCTCTGCAACCTCAGAGTTCACACATTTGAACGATGGATTGAGTCTGCAGCAGGACTTAGACTTAAGCCTATTTGGTACCAGCAACAATGACCTGCTGACTTGCTGGAGGAAGCTGTGCTGCCTCTGGTAGCAATTGATGTGTGCTCTTACAACCTAATAAGTATAAAATCATGGCAGCACCTTTAGAAAACAGATGCATTTGAATTTTATTTAGAATTTCATAGCTAAAGGCTGTAAACAGAATCATTATTTTTATGTACTTGGTGTTTGGATTCAGGGCTCTTTGGGTTTATAAAATTAACATTTTTTAAAAAGGGAAAAACAACTCCCTTTCAGATACCAACTCAGTGTTTTGCGACAGATTGAAATGTCTCCATTGGGCCTGCAAGCTCATCAGTGTGCACGCAGCCAAATATTTTACCAATTTAAAATGCATGCTATTTACCGGTTAAATTGCAACATCTTGGTAAGCCTTTAAATCTGTCTCCAATAGCCACTGCAACATTTTTAAAGTATGCATTATCCTCAGTTAACCTAGTGGAGAAGAGAGTCTTTAGCAGCAGTAATGTTCTAGAAAATAGACATTATCTTTGAACAGCACTAGATCTGACTGCCATTCTTTGGAGAGTCAAGCTTTCTTACACCAAAGCATAATTATCAGTTATTAAAGAAGAATTCTGAAAAGTCTCAGTTGCATATATATCTAAAATAACATGTAAAACAACATTTTGATTAGTTAGTGGAAATACATTGGAGCTACACAATTGCTTCAATCATATGTAATTAAAATAGATACAGGGCAAACTTATTGAAGAAATGAAGTGCACCTGCTGAATACAATTGTCCGGTGTTCACCTAATCATTCTCTTTCCAGGTCCTCAGTTACTGACTGCCAACTGTGATCCAGAAATACTATGGACAATAAAATATTTTGAGAAAGTGGGAAGAGGCAGTATTCACATAATGTCTGTTATATTATTATCACCGTAATTGTTCTGTTTTACTAGTAAGTACTCCCTAACTCGCTTAGTCTATAAACTCTATCAGAATCATATGTACACAAGAAAAGCCATAGTGCATATTGGATTTGGTCCCATCGGCAGTGTGTTAGCATTGTTGGGATCTTGAAACATAGCCTACACATGTAAGGCTGGACTCCTGTGTTAGCCCAGTCCCTATGTGAGTGATTATGACTGTCAGTTCCAGGACAGTTCTTTCTCTCTCTCTCTCTCTCACTGTCTGTCTCTCTCTTCTGTATGTGTGTGTGTTTAAGAGAGAGAGAGCATGAACAAATGCATATCACCTGCCATGTATTTGTGCGCATACATCCACAGTGGACATAGTAAAGGGAAATATACCAATCTTAATGCCTTTGTGACAACATTGATGCAGTTACCATTTCACCAGATGCTAGTCTTCAACTCATTTTCATTGTCTTTACCAACTAGGTGATACCTAGTTTTACAAGTTCACACTGAAGTAGTTAGTATAAATTTGACTTTCATTTCTATAACTGTAATCTTTTGTACCTAATTTTCTAAGAGTTGTATCTTGCTTAATCAGAGTCCTGAAGAACAAATTGTAGCTTTCAATATAAATTTTCAAACAAACCATATAACCGTTGGTTAAGAATTTTTTTCCTGTCTTTTTCCTTATTTGTTCCACTTCGAGGTATTTATGAAGAAAAATATAAAATCAGATTATGATTATATTTAAATAGAAAAAGTAATGAGCCTCAATAATTTTGTTTATTAGACAAACATCTGGTAAAATGACTCAAACTTCTTTATTATTTAAAATAAATTAAGTTGCATTATTTGCTCTTGGGGAATGTGAAATCAGGTGCAAAGTTCATTTTTTCAGGTTTCAGTTCTCTAATTTTCAATACAGTTAGAGTCACTTTCTATAACTGATACTTTCTTGGAGGAAATTGAGAAATATATATACAAGGGTGGGGGATGAATCCCATGGATTACAAAGATGTGAAATTTGTATATAAATAAATTATTTTTTTATAAAAATATAAAAAACAAAACAAAACAATACCCTATTTAAAAAATAAATATTATATTATTTTGCTATATCTTAATTTCTCATCTATTTCTATCCAGTACTTCCTAAATATGTTACTAAAATTTTGGGTGAGACAAAAGATAAGTCAGAATTTCTGTTTATGCTGCTTTATTCTCTTTAGGTTCCTTTTTGCTTCTTAAAATATCCTTGATTGCTAGCTTAGATGATAACATATTTCATTTGGATAGTTACTTATTTTGCAGTGGGGACTAGTAAAGACAATTCCATTAGTTAAAACCTACAGATCATTCTCTATCTTAAATAACCAGTGAGTTTTTATTTTGATTTTGTTTACTGTATGGTTTGAAGTCTTGGCTCTTTACACTTTTATTTGCATGTAGTTTGTTTGTTTTTTCTCTCCACAAACTATGTTTTGGATTTTTACTCTCTGCTCCAACAAAGAGACAAGTTCATTCCCTTGCAGAAATTACTCCTTGTAAGTGATTTTGCTGGGAAGAATGTGGACTGATTTGGATCTTCTCTTAGAACATATATTTAAGTCAGAGAAAAGTGTTCTGGCTGAAGACTCTCAGAGTACTTGGACATTTTTTAGAGGTCTATAAAGTATTTAAATTTAACAATTGAGTTTAATACATTGACTTAAATAATCCTTATTAAATGACATTGTACATTGGGCCAGCAAGTAAGAATGGATTGGTTCATCTTGGATATTCAAATGTCTCTTTTATAAGTGATGAACACATCATGGTTTTCAAATCAGCTGTGTTGGTTGGGAGGTCCATTGCCTGTGAAAGCACACTGAGAGGTCTGGGGTGAAAATGCAGGCAGAGTCGGGGACAGACACAACTCATTCAAAGTTATTATAGCGTTTCATTTTTCTCTTCCACTCTTGGCCTACGCTTTGTTCAGAGGCATTGTCATCTTCCATTTCACCAGCAAGGTAGCTTTAGCTGCTCTCTTTTGGGGATCAAATAGGTCGGTCCTGGTGTCACTTTCAATGGCAAACATAGTTTCAATTACATATTTGTAATGTGAAATTTAAGCTGCTGATGAAACTGCTGCTTTTGTATTTTCAAAGGTGGTTAGAGCTCAAGTTGTGGGTTGGCCTTCATAAAAATTAAACCTGCCTGTCTCCTGGGATATTGGCATAAGCTTTTCAGAGGTTCCTTGCAAGACAGTGATCAGATGGGGCAGATTAATATAAGACATATAGAGAAAACCCAGCAAGAAAAACTCAACTTTGTAAAATGAAAAGTTTCAAGATTTCATTTTTAAATATTGTATTTTTCTACTCATTATCTTTAAATAATTGGCCTAGAGTTCAGCTGGGAGTAAAATGCATGCCCTCACTGAAAATCTAGGAAAACAACCTTTCGGATGACCTATTGAAATAACCCTCATCTTCTCGTGATCAAGAAATAATTCAAATCGGAGTCTGCACTCATGTTGAATATTAATAGTCAGAATATTCTATGTGATAGAGAATATATTATCTATTTTGTGCTCTATGTAAGGGAGTTGTTCCTATGTATGCTCATGTCTGAAAAAATTGAAATAACTGCAAAGACTATTATTTATACATATCTTTTGGCCTAGAAATAATGACAGAAATTATTTAGGGCAACGCTTTCTCTTTACAGGTGCATATATAAGAACAACTACTACTGTCAAGTTTCTTTGGGTTTTTCAGACAATAGGGACCAAGAGAAGACACTAACTTGGCTCAAGGTCAAGACTGCGCTGACCCCATGGTTCCCAGTTCTCAGTCTGCTTCTCTGTATTGCACACTCATTGGGACACATCACTTAGCTCAGGAAAGGGAGAGGGCAAGTTGAAATGTTTAATCACTAAAGTGATTAAAAAGAAATATATTTCTGCTTCGACTCTAGAGGGCAACTGCAGAGATACTTGTTGTTAACACAATGAAAATTGTCATCACGGTTTCCCTTTCATTCTAGAAGCAAACACACCACAATTGATGTGAATAAAAGTGACTGATAGTCTGACCAGGTCCCTGTTCATGGGTTTCAAAACTGCTTCGGTGCTAGAGTTTTTCGGTTTTAAGGAAAATGAATATGTACGTTTTAGCCAAAAATGCAAGATATTATTTGGAAATACATTCTTCTCCATAGTTTTAATTTCCTATTTTTGGTAAACATTGTCACCTAAATGATCATCTGATCAGTGTATTAATAATTAGTGAGTGGGAACACATAGATTTAGTTTTGATAACTTGGATTCTTTTTTGATTTTGATTTTTCTATTTATGCGAGACTTCATGAAAATCATCCTGCACAAGCACTTTTGTAGTTACCAAAGATTTTAATGGGAGTTTTGAGTCAGGCTATTTTATAAGAGTAAGGGAGGAAAAAAAAATAAAACATAAAAAAGCTAGGGAGAAACACACTGTAAATACCCAGGGAATTACTAAAAGGGTTTGTAGGCTACTTATGTGCAAATGAAGGCATTTAATTGTAATGTGTCTTCAATGATAAATGGGTGAAAAAATTCTTGAATAAATTTCCCATTATCATGTAAGAAATTGTCATGCTTTGCCCTTTTCATTTGCTCCTTGAGAAAGGTGAACTGATCTAAAAGAATTTATACTGGCAGAGCTTCTTTTATTCAGGTAATGAACTGCAGCAACTTGGGAAATGCAGCTCTGTGCCTAGTATGAGGGAGCAGGAATAATCATGCCTTTACAATATTAAATTATTAGTAGGATTTTAAAACTCATTTTATTTTCAATCATTTTTTCCTAGAAATTTTGAGTGACAAGTAAAAAGCAGTGCAGGAGCTGCATGGCTTCAAGCATAGGCCTAGCCATTATATCCAAAGGACCCCTGGTCTCTAAGGCAGTAGGCTAACTTCAGGTTAGATGTTTGCTTTTAGAGTTCAAGATTAAAGACTCACTAATGTACAGGGGACTATTTTTGAGATGTTGGCAAAACACATATTACCATCTGCAGAAGAAACAATTCATTAAAGGTCCTGCCCACTCTTTACAGTAGAGGAAATGTAGAAGTGGTAGATTAAAATTTAAAAAAACAAGGATTTTAAAGAGGGTCACAGCTATTCCTCCTGCACAGACAGAAAGCTCTGCATTAGAAAAAGGAAAATTGACCCTGAAGTGAACAAGAGACAGTTGGTAAACAATGAGAGACAAAAGGGGGCAGGCAATTATTAAAAGAAATTGCTGCTTTCTATTCTATCTTCTAAATCACAGTTAATTCCAAAGTCATATTTTTTTCTAAGACAATCAGTATATTTTGTGTTGCTATAACAATAACTTTCACCACTTTCACTTTTTGCTAAGGTTGGCATTGAAAATCCACAGTGACTTTGTATTTATTGGTGATATTAAACTCTGAGATACATATACGGAAATCATTTTCAAGCCACCTTTATAAGTGAGTGAGAGTTTTCCTTAGAATACAGATTGCAGATAATCTTAAAATTCACTTAGAGCTCTTAACTATGGAATGTAATAAAGACAAATTGTTGAAAAATAAAAGCATTACTGCCTTTCATGAAAGCACTTTGACTTTATCAAGTAGAGGTTTAATTCTTTTGCTCTAGGTGAAGGATAATGTTGGATAGTGCAAGGGATGATGATGATAATGATGATGATGATGATGATGATGATGATGATGATGATGATGATGATGATGATGATTTTTTTTTCACTGCAGGAGTCTAGTTTCACATACCTAACTCCAAAGAGCGACATCTCTGATGAGGTGTTATTAGTTTAAGTCAGACCACAAAAACATTTTTGTGTGTGAGAAAAAGGCTCAAATGGGCCACACAAAAATGATATTAAATTTTCTGCCATCTCCTGTGTTATTTGGTATATGACTTGCACTAAAAGCAGTGAAGCAAGGAATCAGTAACCTGGATCTTTGCCATTTCTGCAGTGCTGCAGATGCACATTCCATCTATACAATTTATACAGAATTATGTATGTTTAGTGCACTTCTTAAAATATCTGTGCATTGGACAAGAAATGATGCCTTTATTATGATGCTGTAAGATTTTCCAAAAGCAGTTGATGAATGGGAACCATTGTATGAATAAGCAAAAGTAGAAAACTGACAAATATGAAATAGTCATTGTTTAGACAGTATACCCAGTATTTGTATATCTGCTCAGTTAGAAGTGCAAAACTCATTTTTTGGGTCAACTCTGGAAAAATCATGAGATAATATTTATTACTTTGTAACCAATTCATAATGGGTAACCAGTAATAATAGTAACAAACAGTAACCAGTAAAACATTTCATTGAAAAAAAAAAACCACAAAAACAGAAATAAATTTGTACTCACAGAGAAAATATTAAATGTTTCCTTTATTTAGTGGGGAAATGTACTTCAAATAACTCCTTTGAACATTTTTAGGGAACTCACACGCTTCTTAAACTCACATATGTGGATCATATTCCTGAATGTCTTATGTATTCAAAAGTGGCTCCCTGAGTTTACATGGTGTAGGAAAGTAAGCCTGACCCACCCACAGCTATAATATTTCTCTGTATCTTGCTTAAATTTTACTTTAATATTCTTCCTTTTACTCCACTGTATTAATTCAAGCACAGCTATTTATCCTCTGATTGGAAAAATCTCTAAAACTCTTACTTTTATGAAAATTGTTTCTTCCCTCATTGATGAACTCACCTGTTGCCTATTTCTCTACAGTGAACAATCTTAACTTCCAAATTATTTATTTTAAATCCATATGTTATCCATTAGTGACAGCGGTGAGAAATCAGAAAGTAATCTATAGGGTTCAAAAGCTAAGGTTTATCTTGAGAGCTGAACGCAGGATACAAAGAAAGGACAATGAGAGAGATGGCTTAGCTATGGCAGCTAAGGATTGACAGGAAATAATGAACCAGATGACAATTTATTAAACAAAGAAAGGGGTATTTAAAAGGAACAGCACAATTCATGATGAATTTTAAAGGAAGGCAAATGGCGAGGGTGTAATAAAATTGGTTCACAGGTTAACTTTGTCTTGATTTCTGTAAAGTAATTGGGGTCACTCAAAAATTGATTTCTACCTCTTTAAGGAATATTTCCTTAGGTATACATTGGAGGGATGGCAACACGATCACTCTTCAGAGGTATTCACGCCTCCAGTTTTCTGGGGGGCAGATAATGTAGTAAAATGAGGTGTTCCTCGTTTCACATCATGAGCCCAGTGTGGTATGTGATGGCATCTGACAGGTTTTCCTCAATAGTGTGAAGGGTGTGCTAAGCATACTGACCAAGTACACACCTAAGTATACACCATCAGAAACATAGTGACTTGTTGAAAGTTAGCTTAAAATATCTTGCCTGATCCATGGCAGAATGACACAGAGTTGCTTACTCTACCAGTAAGCATTTATTTTGGAGGAAATGTTTTACCAAATGAGGTACTTGCTGAAATTTTGGTCCTGTTTATTCTGATTGCCTCTATTAAATTAGGGTTCTGCCTCTGGTTTCACATAGATGTTAGTTATTGGCCACCATTTTGTGCACATAATGTCTTAAGAGTAATGCTCTCTCTAGAAACCACTGGTCAAGAATTCACAGGGGGTTAGTACATGGGAGAGGATCAGGTACTTTCCCATGGCTGGATTGGTAGAATCTATGAATAGTATCAGTTCCCATTGGAGCAATAATACTTATTGCTATGAACCGCAGTAATAAGAAACTTATGATGGTAACCAGTGGAAAGAACTCACACTCCCATATCTTAGATTCCTGTCATAAAACTAGATGCCATTTATCAATTTCCTTCTATAGTAGGCACTTTTATGTGCCCCCCACCATTATCTTAGGTTTTTTGGGGACACAGATATTTGCAGCAACATAACTGTGACTTCATATGATTTTGAGAATTCATGATGTTTTTGATTTCTTTTAAGCCCTTTTGCTGAAAAGCAATATTGTGTTTTTTATATAAGTCTCTGTGTCATCTCAAGCAATATTTTTGCCAACCCACATCAGGGAAAACAAGTTGTCTGCTCCATGTACTCTGATCTCTTTTAAAAATGAGAGGAATTTGCCCTCCCCCAAGAAAAAACCCTATAAAAGTTTGCCTATAAAGTTTGAAAACTAACAGCACAGAAAGCTACAAATCTGAAAACAAAAACAGAGCCAATAAGTCATGGGACCATGACGACAGCTTGGAGCTAGACTGAACCAGCAGATTCTATGGGCATCTAAAAGTCTAGGTCTCAAGCTATAAAAAAAAATCTACTTTACTCTTTTCATTTGCTTTCCTTTTTTGGATTTTTCTGATCTAGTATAATTGATATACAACATTATATTGCTTTTGGGTGTATAACACGATGAATAAGCAATTATATATGTTTCAAAATGATTATGATTCATCTAGTTACTATCTGTATCCATACATAGTTATAAAAGTTCTTTGTCTTTTGATGATAACTTTCAAGATCTCTCTTAGGAGCCTTTGAATGTGTAATAGTGTTTCTACTCTAGCTACCATGCTGTACACTACATCCACATGACTTACTTTATAATTGGAAGCTTAATTTTTTTTGGTTTGCTTTATTAAAAAACTGGTTGTATCCAAGGTGTCAACACTCTTTGTTTATCTTTTAAAAACATGTCTACAATATCCAGGGCCTCCTTAGAAGCTCCTATGTGTTGCACAGTTTTTGCTATGCAAGTTGACCTCTTGGGAAGCTGCAGGCTGTGAAAGTGATGGTTTCTCTCCCATTACGATCCTTATTTTGCTTACAATGAATTCCAAAATGTCCAGGTTCAGGTTTGAAAGCTAACACAGGAGGACTCTGAGAAAAGCTGGATTATGTGCTGCAGGTGTAGTGAGGTAGGAGAGCACAGAGCCATCTGTTGAATGATTTCCAGGGAGGATTGTTTGTAAGCTCTAAATTGGCTGGGGTGAGCAAATGTTACTGACACTGTTTCGTTGATCATCCTGTCATTCAAATGAAAGAGGTAACAAAGGCTTCAGTGTGTGGATCTAGGCAATTAGTCTTCTGTTGAAAGGACCAGTGTGATCAAATTTGTACAAGAGGAACAATGAACAAGAAACCCACAAATAGTGTGGGTGAAGCCAAATCCTGGGTTTCTAGATCTGTATAAAACAGGAGTTGCATTGATGAGCACAATCCTTTTCCAGAAGTTCAGTCATAACGGTGGGTGACATGTGGAGTCCCAGAATTCAGGAGAAAATTTAGTGTCCTAGATAGAGTGTGACTTCTGGGGTCAAGTCACAAGAGCTCATAGTTAGGCTCTGAATTTCTGGAATAATTCTAGAAAAGTGATTTAACTCCCTGCACTGAAATTCCTTATCTTTAAAATAGGGGCTATTAAATTTGTGATCAAGCACAAGTACCTGTGATATACATAATCAAGCTTGGTAAATATTCAGATATCATTTGATAGAATTGATTTTGCCTTTAGTTTAAGCAGAAGGTATAAGGCTTAAATGATTAGGGTTGATAGACTCAAGAAATGTAATGATCTTAGAGGTCTTGTACCTTCACAGAGCATCTTCCCATATTCACAGATGAGCTGACATTATTATTATTAATGTACTAATGATACTTTGGTGAGATGGCATCCCTAATATTTTACACAAACTTCTCTTTTCTAGCTAAGCATAAATGTGATTGGTTTGCTCATCACATTCTCACTGATGCTTCAACTTCCTCTTCTTCATGTTCTCTTGTTCTGTTTTCATCATTTTCTTCTTTCAATTTAGATTCCATCATTATGCTCCTTCTTGGCAAGTCTTCTGTTATGTATGAGTGGGTGTATGTATGTGGTGTACATGTGTGTTATAAAGAGAGAGAGATTGTAGATCCATTAGTGATGGCAAGAAAAGGTAGATTTTTAATTAGTAGACTTTTTTAGAGCAGTTTTACACTTATGGGAAAATTGAGTACGACGTACAGAGTTCCTTTATCTTTCCAAATCCTTCCTCACTCACTATAATTCCTGCTATTTATATCTAAGGTATAGCAGTTACAATGGATGATTCAGTATTGTAACATTATTATTAACTAAAGTTCATAGTTTGCACTAGGGCTCCTGAGCCCATATAGTCTATGATTTTGACAAATGTGAGCTTTCAGACATTTCCCATGATAATATCAGAGAATAGTTTTGCTATCCTAAAACTCTGCTATGCTTATCTTATTCATTCATCCCTTTAGAACTCTGACAACTACTGATCTTTTCCCTGTCTTCATAGGAAAGAATATCTTATGTTTGAAAGCATTTATTATGTCGCCTTTTCATATTGATTTCCTCCATTTAACAATATTCATTGAAGATTTTTCTACATCTTCTGTGGCAGGTTTGCTCGGTTGCTTTTTTTTTTTATCACTGAATAATATCCCATTGCATAGATATGTCACAACTTATCATCCATCTATTGACGGACACCTTGTTTGCTTCCAAGTTCTACATTCATAAATAAAGTTGCTGTAAAATTCATGTACAGCTTTTTTTTCCACATTCCTTATTTTTAAAAATATTTTGTAGGTACAATTATATATATATATATATACATATACATATATACATACATATACATATATATATATATATATATATATATATATATATATATATCATTATCTACCCTGGGATGCAGGTTTTTGTATAGACTTATTTTTTCAACTCATTTGGGTAAGTAGAGATTAGAGCTATTGCCAGGTTGTAGGGTAAGAGTACACTGAGCTTTATAAGAACCTTCAAATGATCTTCAAGGACTGCACCTTTGCATTCTCAGCTATAGTGAATGAGTCTCTTGGCTAGTCTACAACCCCACGAGTGAGTATTTTCCCTGGCCAGTGCTTGCAGTTTGTTAAGCAAACCATCTTCATGCTGTTTTAGGGAGAACAATGTTAGTTATTATACTAAAAGGTGTAGAACATTCATGACTTAAAGTTGGGATTATTCTCTGTGATATGATGGTGGCATCACTCTTCTCAATTTTCTAGGCATCAGCTCTTATATCATCAGTGGATTTCCTTCCAAGATCATGCTTCTCATCAACACTCCAGGCATCAAAAATGGGAAAAGTATGCTAAAGAAGAATAAACTATTGAGGGAAATGTAAACAGTTTTAGGACCTACAAAATACAGAGTAAAAGTTTCTCAAAGTATTTAAATGAATCTGCCATATCACCCAGCAGTTCCACTGCTAGATATCAACTGTAAGAAACAAAAACACTGGTTTGAAGGGACATATACTCATATGTACTCCTACTTTCATTGCAACACTCCTTACAATAACCAAGTTATGGGAACAAAGCATCCAAACCAGATGAATGGATTTAGAATATATAGTGCCTATTCATGAGGGAATACTACTCAACTATAAAATATATTAAAATGATAAAATGGTGTTATCATTTGTGATCACATGAATGGAACCAGATGATAATTTGCTATGAGAAATATGGCACAAGGAAGGAGACAAATATGGAATGGTGTCTTTTGTGTTGAAATATAGAGAAACAAAATATAAGATAAAGTCAAATGGATAGCCAACCCTAGAAATATGACTTTGTAATTGAGACTGCCAAGGGAAGGGGTGAGAACAAAGTGGGGAGGTGAAATAGGAGATTATGATGGGGGGCTATGAGGGTTTTGTAGGGTATGCTATGTGGTCATAGCACCCATAGAGGGAGATCCTATACTTCTAAATCATAGCATTGCAAACCTATGTGACCTTGATTTAAAGAAAAAAGAAAGGTTTAAAAAAAAAAGTTTCAACCACCAAGTGAATTGAATCATCCTGTTTCTCTTCTAGTGATATGAATGTCATGTGACTATAACTCGTTGCAAGATCAGCTGTGAAATGTAGTCCCTGTCTGGCCACAGCCCTCAGGCAACAAGTCCATTGCCATGGAAGGTCATAGTAGACCAGGAAGAATATTTAGGGATTGCCTATGTATTTATTGAAACAGTCCATTATGTCACTTGTGGTCAAATCAATTTTAGAAATTCCCTCACTTCAGTCACTAGTGTCAGTGTAGTTAAACAAAAACACAAAGACTTCCCAGAACCACTTGCACTGGACATTGCTTTGTCTAGTATGTAAAATGATAGTTGAACTTCAATTTTGGACCTACTTGTAGTCCTTTACCCATTGCTTGGAGAAGATGATTGGGTATGATGATTCTTATACTTCCATAAGACAGTGGTTATAAGGAGAAGAAGCTCATCTAACTTAATTGACAAAAACAGACAATATGCTTTTAAGCACTGGTTCTGGTAGGGAAGAGAGATAGGAGTAATTACAGGCTCCACAACTCAGTCATCTTGTTTGTCTTCTTGTTGCCATTCCCCTCCTTATGCACATAGTAATTTAGGTTTTGTTTTGACAGGAACATAGAGATTTTCATAAACTGAGAGACAGTGTTTAGAGATTAAGTGAGGATCTTATCAAAAATAAACAATAAGTGCCCTAAATTTTTGAAAGCTTGGTTGAGAGAATATACTAATCTTTATTTGTTGACTGGAATCAGTTAGTTGACTGGGGACAATTTCAAAATGACATTTAAATAAACACATGCCTTCACAAGATCATCCAAATATGTATTGAATAGATCCCCCAATCTGTTTGGCTTAATATACAAAAACAAAACAAAACACACCTCAATAGTTATTTAACCACTTCAAGAATAGCAGGTTATTATTGCAAACTTCAGACTTAATCTGTTCTTTCTAAGATAAAACCTTCTCAGTTGATATATTTCTTTGTTATTTAGAAGGAAGGGAAAGAGATCATAAAGTGTGTGGTGGATAAAGCAGGAGGAGGATGAGAGGAAGCGGAGAAAGGGAGGAGGAGGAGGAGTAGGAAGGAAAAAGGGAGAGGGAGGGAGGAGGAAGAGGAAGGGAAGAGGAAGGAGGAAGAAAAAGATGGGGAAGGAAGGGAGAAGGAGGGTGGGGGAGAAAGTGGAAGGGAGGAGGATGGGAGGAGAATGGGAGGAGGAGGGGGTGAAAGGGAGGAGAAGGGGGATGGGAGGAGGAAGAGAAGAAAGAGGAAGAGAGGGAGAGGAAAAAAACATTTTTTAAGTAAATATGAGGTTTTTAATAACAGTTGTTAGTTGACACCAATGTGATAATTATTGGTGGACATGTCATCAGTTCTCCAAAAGCAGCAGGTATAGGTACACACTGTGTTCAGTGCATTTAGTGTGGGTAGTTTATTCCAGAAACCTCAATAGGATTTAAACGTTGCTTTTTCTATACTCTCACTCCTTGAAGGTTATTAAATTCAATCAGTTTGAATCAAATAATTCTGTCTTTTTCTAGGAAGATGCCATGAATATATGCTTTAAAATGTTATTTTATTATCTCTGACTTCTAGGCTCCCTTTTGTCTCTTTTTATGATTAAAAACAATTTCTGAAATGAATCCCTGTCTGATTCTAAAGACTAAATCTATGAACCAGTCCCTTAAGCACTGGCAAATGAGAAACTAGGCATCTGTTTTTAAGCCACCGATCATTAATGTTTTATAGCAGTTTTCACAAAGTTTGAAAGGTTAGATGTTCCATTTGGATGTATTTGCACACATTCAAGACCAGATCTGAGACTGGATCTAAGACCAGATTTTTTTTAACGTGTTCAATAATTATTTTCTCCAAGAGAAAGCATTTGCAACAATCTCTGAGGATTCACCAAAGTATACACATTTTGACTGTGCATTTATTCTTAGGGTATATAATTGGTTCTTGAAGACACAAATGTTGGCAGATGTATTTTCTGTTATTGTGAACATGTTTCTTTAATGCTTGTTCCTTTAAGGGCAATTTAGCTTTAAGACTGAATCAGAATGTGTGGCAGAGGAAGCACAGCCCTGTGAATTATAATCCAGAAGCTTCATTGTGAGACTTTCTGCATAGCACCCTCTATATGAGTTTTTCCTCTGTGTACCTCTTGGCAGACTTGTTCTCAATATCTTCCCTCTTACAAACAATATCATATTTAAAATATTTCTGGAGTTAAATTGCAAACTAAAGAGGAGCTCTTTTTAAATTAGGTTATTTTGAAATTGGCCAATTTGTTTTATAAAGTCACTTCAGAGTAACTTTTTAGAGAGTTGGGACTGTTTTCTTCTTGAGTTCACATTGTAGACTCTCATCCAATACTCTCAGGGCTACCGACTCTGGGATTCGCCAACCTAAGTCAGGAGGTAGCAGAGTCTTTGTTAAATGACCAGGACATTTCAGAGATGACAACAATCATAGACTTAGAAGAATCTTTGTCAATAAAAGCTTAACTGCTCTCCTCTCAGAAAAAAGAAACATACTTAAGCTTGTTGGTACATGCTTGAAAAAATTGTGCATAGTAAAATTATTCTTACGGTCATAATTAAAATTTTGTGAAAAATACCTGAATCAAGAAGACCAATCAGATAACAGTCTTGATTAGAAAATAATCTAGGATTATTCTCTTTTTCTAGTATATTGTTAACAGAAAATTGTTAAAAAGTTCAACTGGAGGGTGATTAAGATTCTTTTCCACCTTGAATTGCAGTCCTTCTCTGTTTATTGCCATAGTAATAAGAGATCAAAAAGCTTGTTTCTTTAATAATTCTAGGTATTTACATGCAATGATAGAGAGATCCACACTCTACAATGACTCAGTTTTTGCACATTGGTACATTTATTCATTAATACCCATTAACAGAAACCAGAGAGAATAAGGGCATTTTAGTCTTATTATTTTGCCTAATTATATTTTCTGTTTACACAAAATGGAGAAATGTACTGTACCATCAATTTTTAATCTTACCACCTTCCAAAATTTTTCACCAAAAATCTTATGGAGTCTACAAAATAACAAATATTTTGTAAAATAACAAAGAAAAAGCAAATATTCATAAAATTTAACCCCCTTTGTTATCATTGCTGATGGAATAACTTAGGTCCAGATAAACTATGTGACAGGTGTTAATAACCCCATAGGTGTCAGAGCAGAAACTGAATCTCGGTGCTGTGACTGAACTCAAAGACTGAAAATAAAATGTATGATTTGCTGAAGTGAAACTTCTTGCTTTGTCCCCCTAAGATTGTGAGAGTAATCCATGTTTAAGACCTCTTTGCACATATTGGGCTCTGATCCATTTAGTTTGCTTTTCTAGTGCCAGTGAAACTGTTCTCTTTTTTATTTTATTTATATTTATATTTTATTTATTATTTATTATATTATATTATTTATTATTTATTATATTATTTTATTTATATTTTATTTTATTAGTATTTATTATTTTACTCTCTTTATTATTTTGTTGTCTACATATTTATGTATAAAAAGACATAAATTATATATATATATCATAAAAGTATCACACCATACATACATACATATACACACACATTATTACATTAATTCCCTGGATTTCTCCCTCCACCTTATCACCTGTGAACCTTCATATTGATTTACTTGTGCTCCTTCCATATCTGGTTTCTCACCCCCTCTCCCTAGTTCTTTGTTCAGTTATGTGATTAGCTTATTTTGATTTTTTCTTGGTCTTTTGTTTGTTATTCCTGTAGCCCATCTATAGGTGAGACCATGTGGTTTCTGTCTTTTTCTTTTTGGCTTATTTCTCTAATATGATTCCCTCTAAGTCCAATGCGTTTGTGATAACAGGAAACTCTTCCCTTCATGGTTATGGCTGATTCTCAGATACCCTCATTTGAACACCTCATTTCAATCCTTATTTGCTTTGAACATTTCCTTCTCTTATTTATTTTATTTAGCTAGTTCTGTCCCCCTACTCCTTATCCACCTATGTAGCCATGCTTCTGTCCTCTCGTTTTTCAAAACAATGGAGTCTCCTGTGTCTTTTTGTTTTTTGTTTTTCTAATCTGCTCTATCCTTCTGCTCCGCTCTCTCAGTAACCTTACTAGGAAACAAATTAATACCTGTACAGACTAACTCTTCGGGGCGACTTGCCTATTTTAGGGGACCCTCATTGCCAGGATTCTCTGAAGCCTCACAGTACTCAATACAATCCTTATACTCACAGTTGTAGTTTATTACAGAGAAAGATCACAGTGTAAAATCAGAAAAGAGAAAAGACAAGAGGGGAAAAGACCAGGAGAAACAGGTACAGTCTTGCAGATGTTCCCCCCAGGAGAGTTGCATGGGGACGTGCCAAATTTTCCCAAGAATGACATATCAACATATACAAAGTGTTGCTGGGGGAAGTGCACTCAAGTCTTGGTATCCTGGGTTTTTATTGGGGGTTAGTCACATAGACATGCAGCAGTACTCACATTGCCAATATCAGCTGCTCAGACACCAACTCCTCTGGAATAGTATGGTCATTCATGATAAATCACAGTTAACAAAATTATCAGTTTAGATGATACTGTTTGGCCCAAGATCTCAGGTGTACAAGAACCCTTTTATCCAGCAGAAGGTTATCTCCTATTAAGTGGTCAGTCATGGATACATACTATCTTTGGAAAATATAGAGTTTGAGCCACTCAGGCTGCCACATTAACTTTTCCTTCCACAGACACCATCAATAGATGCTTTTTCCTTATAACTTGAACCTGATCATTTCCAATTGGACCAGTGATGAGCACACCTAGCCTAAGGGTAGTTTACTTATGAGACCACTCGGGTTATAGTATGAGGGGTAAAAATAACATGAGTCTGAACTCAGAGAAATTAGACACCAGCAGCATTTATTTTGTGCCCAGGGACAAATTCAAATCACTGGTAAATATTAATTCTCAACCTCTCCCATAATCCTCAGATTGCCAAATAAGAGTCTCACCTTTCTGCAGATACTAACTGCTTCTTCTTGTCTGTACTATTATAAGCGCATCATAATTGATCATTCTGACTCCAGATTGAGCAGCTGTGCACACAGCACTCGCCTCCCCACCTGACCAGTCTCCTTCTGCATCTCTAATTCTTTCTGTAGATGGTGGAACAAATTCCTTTGTTAAAAAGCATCTTTGATCATGCCACTCTCCTTGTCAAAAACCTTTTATGGTTCCCAGTTGCTCACAGATGAAAACACACTGTACTTAGCTTGGCAGTCAATCCTTTCTTCAATCTGTTTCTAACCTATATTTCAAGACGTGTCTTTGTTTGTGTTCTATATTTTATATTTGAAATATTTTTAAACTTTTTACATAGGAAAAAAAGCTATCCATCTTTCCCTTTATGGAGTCTGGGTTCTATATTTGTTGTTGTTGTTGCTGTTGCTTGTTTGTTTACTTTTAATCTTCTGTAAGAAAGTGCTTTTCCGATGAAGGTCATAAAAATGCTGTACATTTAAAATATGTCTTACTATAGTTAAAGCTTATATTATGGTTTCAATACTGTAATATAGCTGGGATATATTTGTGATAGTTTCAATAGGCATATAGCTTTGTTTTCTTCAAATATTTTCTTATTCAAAATTTTTTAAAACCTGGACTTAAACAGGAGTTGATTCTCCCAAATAAAACAAGGTTCTTCTAAGCAAAATTGACAGTTGAATATTACTCATGTTGAATTAAATTTAATCTGCTCTAAGGTCAGTTTTATTTTCCTTCTGATTAAACAGAAAACTGCATTGAACATTCTTGCTTATGTTTTTAAATTCTTGAGCAAATATTGCCTTAGAAGCTAGAGCAGTACAGTGTATCGTACAGAATGTGGGATTTTTATTTTCACAGATGTTCCCAATGACCCCTAAACAATGAATATAGAACTCACTTTCTATGATTATAAAATGAATTCTTTCTTTTCATTTAATTCAACTTGAAATCAAACCAAAAATTATTTTCAATCTTCTGATTCAAATACCATAAATTTTTATATTCAAGTTGTAAATATCTTTCATAGACTTTCATATTTTCCTTTTTATCCAAATTAGTTTTGAACTTGTTTTTCCTCTCACTTCGTTATAAGTTTCTTGTGAGCAGGGGAAATATTTATTAAGTGTAGATCTCTCTCATTAAGGCCTGTGTTTTCAAGTATAGGTGCTTCATCATACTTCTTGAGTATTCTTAGTTGTCCTTTATCTCCTATTAATAAAAGAACTATATTGATGATAATGCCCAGTTGTCATATCACAAGTTGTCTACGGCTATTGGTTTCCTAACACATTTTAGTATTTTAGTAATGCTTCCTGTTGAGGAATAATAAGCCCCACATAGAACCTAGAACAAGAGGTCACTTGTTCTTTACCTTTGGCTTTATTGCTACTATAATTAATCATGGATTATTATATCACAGTCTGAAAAATACCTCTTATTGGCAGAAATCCATACAAATGTATAGCTGCTTCTTTAGGTTTTCAAAACATAGAAAAGAGAACAGAAGAGGAAAACAATGAACTTTTTTATGTCTTTAAGAAATTATTTCACATCTCCAAATAAGATTAAACTTTTCCCACAAAGGTTTTGGAAATCCTAACATCAAAAATGTAACTTTGAACTCATAATATAAAACAACTTGCTTTGATTGAAGACAGAAAAGAGCTATTGCTGGGAGTGAGAAATAGAACACATGTTTAATTCTGAATCGTCTTGTTGTAAAGCCTTTAAATTACATACATCATCCTTAGGATTGTTCACCTTTAAACTCTTGTGCACTGAGTTACAGTGTTTGGAAATGGTTCACTAGGAGGTTGATCATTTATGCCTGAAGTGATGCACTCTCAGCTGTTTTCAGTGGTAGGAAATGCTCAGATGTGCTACACAAATAGTGCTTAAAAAACTTTCCCCAAGAGGTAAGTGAATATATGACGTCTTCATTTAAATGGTGTTCTCTGCTAGCTAGTTGGTATGCAGGCTGTTATTGCTTAGAGCTATCTGTATTCCACTAGTGAAGTGCCCCATGCCCAGTTGTCTCTTACTGATAAAGACAATTCCGTTGCTCAAAGCAGTCCGATTAATCAGAACCAGAAAACAAATGTTTGAAAGCAGCTCATGTTGAGCTCAGCAGATATTACCCATTACACCCATCAGCTGTTTTGGGAAGACATTTCTAGATGCAGAGTCCTTATGTTACAGACACCTGGCCTGAAGGGTCCTGTTTAATGTTGAAAAATTACATTCTTGAGAAATGGTTTCACCCTTTATCTACATTTTTCATGAGATGGTCTGTTTTTCAAATGAGTTGATTAGGATATTAGAAAACAGAGGCACTAAACTTAGCAGTATAACATTTCACAGTGTTCTCTGAAGAACCTCAGCCCTTCAAAGGACCGGTCCAATGAGAAATCACACACTTTCCAACCTTCGGCCAAAGAGTTCTCACTTCCCTCTTTCTTCTTAGCAGTTCCTTCTGGAGGAAAGCTGATTCATCATTCTCTACCACTCTGTTTTCTTCTAATTCTGCTCTATTCCTGGAGTGCTGACATTTTGGTTTTCCCCAGCTGCTATTCTACAGTTTGTAGCAGTCAACTTTCCTAGAACATTGTTTTCCTTTTGGGGAATTATAAAATTCCCAATCATGGGATCTTGGAGCATATGGTACAAGCAGCCAACCGCCAGAGAGAAATTATATTTTAAGTGAGAAAAAAACCTTTACTTTGGCAGATGGGATGCAAGACCAAAGAAGTCATCTCTAGCTGGACCCAAAAGAATTCCTCAACTGACACTCATAGTAGCAGTCAGTAAAATCCAAATATAAGGAGACAAGGACATGCTTTGCACAATTAGAAACAGGCAAGCAATGGGAATGCTGGAGAGAACATGAGTATTGCTGAATATCCGCTTAAGCATATGAGAACTCCCCATGTTCCCAGATACCTCGTTCACTTCAAGAAAGATGTTAAGAATGAAGCCTCTGTCAAACCATGGAAATGAACTTCTAATTTCTATGTCTTATCAGAGGCCTAACATTCTCACTCACTTGACAGTTTTCTCTTTAGTTTTTTGAAATACAGATGAATTTTATAGTGATTGAGTGGAAGCCTATGAAAAACAGATGAAGAGAGAGATGAGCCATCACAAACAAGACTATCAGTACCAATACTACTAACAATTACTAGTTCTATTGAGAGCAATAATCTTGGGGAACTCTTCCTGTGGACTAGGCCTCCCACTAAGCATTTGCTATTCATATGTTGCTAAATTTCTGAATAGGTGACCTAGTATACTCTTAACACTTTTCTGAGGTATTTTGCAAACTAAACAATTCTGGTTACCAGGTGCAGAAAGCATGACTCGATTTTAATTATCGCTCAGCTCTTGTGTGGAAGCCATTCCTTCCAGAGTAGCTTGGCGTGTTGTCACTCTGTGACCACCCAGAGGTTACACTTCACAATGACAGAATCTGTGAATGAAACAAATGCTGGAAGTTCCTGGGCTCAACAAAACATAGAGCCTGGCCAATTACAACTGGTAATTTTTTTATTAAAATGGAATTGGGGTTTAAAACCAAAGTAATTCTCAGGGAAAAAGGACTATGTGGGAGATGCTATATGACTTGAGAAGGCTATAAAGTCAGAGTGGAACTCAGTTGGGAAGAAAGGAGGTAAAAGAGGGTTCCATGCTGGGGGAATTCTTGGGGCAAAGTCAGGGAGGCTGAGGATACAGATGTGTGTCGGTCTCAGGAGGTAGCAGCTATGCTTTCACATGGGAACTGGAGGGATAGCAGCATGATGTCCATTTCTGAGGGGCTTTTAGCACCCAGATGAATGTCCAGAACTTGGCTATATTCAGAGAACATCTAACAACAGTAGAAATGGGAAGGTGCATTATGAAAGAGGTTTTACTCTGAAGTGTAAGTAGAAACAATGAAATGGAGAAAAAATTTAAAAGCAGAGAGGTCACTGGATGCCCCAGTCAGTATTAGCTGTGAGGTCACAGGTGCTTTTAACGGATTTCAAGGAAGGGATCTGTTTCGCAGGTATCTGCACATGATGTGTGTATGGGGGGTAGGGGAAGTGGAGGATAAAGGGAGTGAAGAAAAAGAAATAAAATCTTTACAAATGAAAGTCTGTGATGCTCTAAACAGTCCTACAAAGAGTAATTGTGAATTTTTCCGCTCAGTACCTGATGTGTCTTGCACAAGGCATTTACTGTGTATTTTTCCCTCCCAGCATATATATTTTTCCATCTCCATTTATTAAGGAATTAAATGAACTCCTTTGCTCTACCTCATAAGTAGTCTAATAGTTTAATATTCTGTATTCAACTTCCATTGAGTTGGTTTTATGAACAAATATTAGCTTTCTGTTCTTTAATGCTTACACAGGATCTCATGAATTTTTATTTTTAATTAAAAACTGACTCACTGATTGTTCATCCTTTTATATTATTCTTTAGCCTATTTGAATCATCTGGTCATCTTTCCTTCTGACGATCTTAATCTCTTTCTCTATCTGAACCTTTAATGTGGTCCTATGGTGAACTGATCATTAATCACACCCTTTCAAAGCACAGTAAACATTTTGTTGCATCAAATATGTTATTGGTTGAGAGAAAATGAAAGACTCTTTCTCATAAGATATGGTAACCTAGCAAGTGACAAATGCTTTATTTACAATGTTCTCATGCTTCGTTGAGAAAGAAAAGTTTGAAAATAGTTATCTGTTATCATAAGGGTGTTTCTGTGGAGAATAACACTAACTCTGTTTAGAAATCCTCTTTTGGGTCATGAGTAAAACAAGAAATCTGGGCAAAATTTGAAATTTGGGAAGGCACAGAGTTCTTTCTCTACACAACTGAGAGGGAAGCTTTACTGACTAGGTCAACACAGAGAAGCTTTGAGAAGGAAGCTGCTTTGAGGAATTTTGATAGGATGTTGTTATGAAGGTCTGAAGACCTTAAGTCACACCTGCCATACCTGAAAACACTGATCACTCACAAGAGATTTATGCTTAATTAACAGTCAGTACAAGAAAGTTTAGGCAATATAATTATTCATAATGAAATTGGGCGAAAAGAGAAAAAGACTTTCTGACTTTAACTAGAACACACCTACATCTGCCTCCTTCTCTCTACAAAGCAGGCTCCAAGCAGTTCAATTAGCATTTACCTTTAACTTGAACTAGATACACCTATGCCTGCTTCTCTCCCTAGGAAGCAGGCTACTCGCAGTTCCTTGGCATTTACCTTTGACTTTCAAACTCATGGGTTCTTTCCACCATCCCCAGCCTTCTCAACCAGAATTCCAAGTCAAAGCAAGACTATCAGTGCAGACTAATTTATTTCTAACAAAGTGATTTCCTAATTACTACAAAAGAAGCATGTAAGTAAAACTCAGATTACTTGTGCATTGTCCAAAACCTTTCTCAACATTGTCCAAAGTCCTTTCCCAGATTGCCCCAAAATCCTCAGTCTCTCAGTCCTGATCATCTCACCAATGTCCAGTCAGTCAGAGTTCATCTACAGGTGCTTGAAGACCTCTTCCTTTGGTGTGCTCCTTCTTGTCCATGCTATCTTCTTGTCATCTTCCTCCAGGTAGTAGAAGAAACTTCATGGTACTGGAACCAGCAAAGTTCACTTTCTTTTCAGGCATGATTTTCACATGGCCTCTTGCAGACACAAGTTAAACTCAACAAAACAAACTCCAACCCAGAGCTCAAATCTCCAAACTTCTTAACTGCCTTTAGCACACATCCTGATAACCCTGGTCAGCCCAAGGCTGTAGGCTGCAGGCTTGGTCACATGGCCAAGCTCACATGGTTCACATCTCCAACCTACAAAATGGCTGAAACCAAACCTGAATCTCAATCTTAATTCCCATCTTCCTCCTCCTCTTTGTTTCAAACCTCTTTATATGTTCTTTGTTTTCCCACCTTCCAGAAACAGCTCCTGAATTATTACATTACAAAGGAAAAAAACCTGTTTCATTTCTTCCTCCCCCTTGTATCTTTCTGAAAGGAAATTCTAATTAAAGCCACTCTCACATTTTAGCATACCTTCCTTGAAATCTGCAATCTTAAACAGGAGACAATGACACCCAGGGGGGCTAGCACCCCCTATCAATAATAAAAGATATTTATCTTGGGATACAGGAAAATGCTGACATGCAGAGATGCAATATTAGGATCATACATTATGAGATCAGAATTGTTAAAGAGGTGGTCATTTTAATTACGCAACCAAATACCTTCAAGTTGTGTATAAATTGGATATATGTATACACATACTGTTCTGTATTATTTATACAGTTTCTTTTACAGTCTGTTCCCAGCTGATACAAGGACATAGTTAACAGCATTTAATCATCTATTTCCTATTAATTTGGAAGCTTACCTTGTGGACGCTGTCTGTTTAGACTGTAAGGAATACTACATTTACAAATGCCAGACTAAAAACAAAATTACAGCAGACATCTTGAAACATCCTCTAATAAAAAGAATTTTTCTGACCACAAAAAATTGCTTTCTGCATCTTCTTATTGAGCCATTTATTTTCAGACTTTAGTGTGCAGGTTGCCATCTGATTGTTTGCAAAACTGAGTGAAGTTCTACTTCTCTGCATATCTTTTGTTCCTTTGCTTTCTCCTCACCTTCACACATGTGGCTAGAGGGGATTCACTCCTCTCCATCCTTCCTTAGCACTCTGTCACTAGTCCTTGGAAAAGGAGCTTCTTTAGCCAACAACTGCAGAGAATATCTTCTACACAAGGGAGATTGTTGATTGTCTCTTAGGTGCTCTCCTTTGAAGAGCTTTGGTGCTAGGATACAAATCACTTTTGATCCAGCTCTCTGAGTCAGCATCATTTGTGGGATGTGTTGACATGATTATGTGTAAATAAAGTGGGAACCTTTGGGGTAGGGGAGGTGGGTAGAAAAAGCAGGAAGAACTAGAAATAAGAGCCCTTGCCAATCATCCATGTGAATTAGGCCATACAGAAAGTGAAATATGTCCTTGGCCCCCAAATTGCAAAACTGTGCATGATAGGTGCAAATTTTGGTCTGTTAAGTGAGAAAATGAGCCAGTTTGCTTTAGCAGAGGGAAAGAATGCAGGATCATATCTAAATAACATTATTTCTCTTTCTACAGGAATCTGAATGCAACCTATACCACTGACTTAGTGACAACCTGTGACTCTTTGTCATGCATTTCAGTTTATTGTTTGGGAAGGACTACTGTGATTTTGAGCATTTGAACATTTAATTTTGTGCCAGTGAATGTTTGCATAGAAACTCTGCTTGCTTTCATGCACACTCTCTCCACACACACAGTCTCTCTCTCTCACACACACACACATCACATTGAACCAAACAACACATTTCTTTGATTTTGAACAAAATCCTTCCTTATTGACATGTGTTTCCTAAGTTTTTGCTCTATCCTGAAGGCAGGAGCTACAGAAAATTAGAGCTTATGCATTAATTTGTTAGTATGATTTGTTACCCTAGTACTAGCAGGCTGAAAAAAATTAGTGATCAGGATTTTCTTAATAAGATGGGAATGAGGAAGAGGATGCCTATTTTTTTTACCCACCACATGACGCTGTGCCAGCCAGAAAGCATACAGGTCACACAGAGTTATGAGGCATTCCAGAAAAAATGGAAACCCTCTAACAAATGACAACTGGCTACTAAATATCCCCCCATCTCATGAATTTTTGTTGTCATGGTACCAAGAGAGTAGATATAATTGAGATTAAAATGAGAGTTCTATCATGACAATGATGACTGAGATTTAATGTTTATCCTAGTTGTTTGGCATGAGATTCAGTGCTATTCCAAGTCCGTTAGTATTGCTTCAGATTTTTCCTATATAAACATTTTACAATTGTATTCATGATATTTTTTATGAAAAAAAGTATTTGGCAGGAAACTGATTTAAGAGCACATGATTCAGGGCTTATTTGGAAAAGTATAGCTGGACTCACATCCAGTGTTTTAAACATTCTTATTTTTTCATCTGCTGTATTAGGCAAATAACATGTGAAAGCATTTTTAGATTTGAATATCACAGTATTTTCAACTATTTCACACTTTTCTTATAATAGAAACAAATCCTTTTACCTTCATATGTACTCATCCAAACTCCTCCACCCTCTTTGTTTTTTCTTTGCTATCCTCCAATTGGAGCAGCTTAATTGAAAAAAAAAATGCAGTTGGGCAGACATCTGGTCTTTGTAGAAACCTTAACACTTTGGGTATTTTGAATGCAGTTTTCTAGCTGCTGGAAGCTGAAATATAAATAAAACAAAAAAATATGAGAGAGAGAAAAACATCCCACAACTAAGCTAACTCTAAAGGATTCTTTTTCAAGTGAAGATGTTGTTTTCCTCTTGGTTTTATGGTGCATAGAAGGGATACATGGCTTATATCAGAATGATAGAGCTCAGTTGCAAGAATATAGAGGTGTTAGGGTTCTTAGCAGTAATGAATCTGCTGTGTGCTTTATCTCAGTAGGAATCTCTTATGAAAGCTTTTAACATTCCCAATGCAGGAATCTCCACAGTGGCTGACTTACATTTGACTTTGGCTGTATTAGTTCAAAAAGATGGAGCAGTAGAAACATATATATATATATATATATATACTTGAAATATCTCTCATGAGTAATTAAAACAATAAAATCAACAAAGGGCTGATAACTCAAGGCTTCTGTCTTACCCCCAAATTTAAACCAATGAAGTAGCCACCCTTTGACTTAAATTTGGTCCTGTTCCCAGTTTGAAATTTAAAATTTATTTTTCTATAGAAACAGTGTAAGAAAAACTTGTGGGTAGTTTTAACTGAAGTAACACAATTATGCATGCATTCTGAATAATATACATTATACAAGTAAGTATTCGTTCTGAATTTCTGAAATTACATTACTTCAGGAGCACATGAGTGAAAGTATAATTGTAACTGACTTTAACTAGGTAGTGTAATAAGTAATGGCATGTACTTCAACATTAAACACTCACAATATGCTATAAGATAGATAAAACTATTATCAGAATTCTGTGGTGCAGAAGTTGACATGCAACAAGTAACATCATCATCTGGGTTCTGCAGATTGCAGGAAGAAGAGATGATCTAAATGTGAATCAAGTAAATTCCAAGGTCCAATCTTTAATGTCATGCTACGCTAATGCCAGGGGTTGCACACTTTTTTTTTTTTTTTGGTATTTTTGGGGAATGTAATTATTTTATTTGTAGCATTGTTTCTTTGAGATAATACTTTGTGAGAATTTGGAGTGCAGCTCATATCTTATAGCAGTAAGGGAGGAGGCTATGCAAAGACTGGATATTTAGAAATATGCTGAGTGAGTATGTGGAGAAATAAATTGTCAACTTCCTTTCTTGAAACCCTTCAGTATGTTCATCAATTTTTTCTTTCATATCTATATCCTACCTTGTTTAATATATGGAGTGGTTGTGAAGCCATATAGGATTTTCCCCTTTGTTTATTTCTGTTACCAGAAAAAAAAAGGCCAGTCTGTAGGCTGAGTTTATTTTAGGCATAGCATTCATAATAAATATCTGGAAAATAAGCGTTGTGGCATAGTAGCTGCTACTATAGGTTTTGGAGCCAGACTGTCAGTTCAGTCCCATCTTTATTACTCACTAGTCATATGATTTGGTGTATTTCTCTACGATGTCTATTACTTTATCTGTGAATAAGAGTAACAGTAGTTCATTACTAATTCAATAATAGTTCACATTCATAGAATTGTTAGGAAGAACAAATTAGGTACTCTCTTTTTAGAATATTGCCCTGATGAGGAAGCAAAAGATTGTGCTTGTTTAAAATAGATTTATTTTGATAACATTTAACATTGGTTCATGAGAAATCAAGGCTCTCAGCAAATAAACAAGAGAAGATAACATGTGAAAAATGCAAGGGAATATCCACTATATATCAGTAAAAGAATGAATGATCCCCATTCCCGCCCCTAAGTTTGAGGGCTAGATGAAGATATTCACTCTTGTCAGTTTTACTTATAAATGTACTGAAGATTCTAGTCAAGCAGCAAAAATAAGTGGTATCTAGTTTGGTAAGAAGGAAAAAAACTTGATTTGCAGATGTTATAGTGTTATAACTAGAAATTTGAGAAAGGTTTCCCTAAGCCACTAGAACTAGTCAGCAAGTTTAGCAGGCTCATATGATATAAGCTTAATAACTTAACTAGAAAAACATAGTAGTCAAGATGTGGTGGTACTAGCACAAGGTGAACCATTGTAACACAATGAAACAGAATTGAGAGTCCAGAAGCAAAGCTTTATATGTGTGTTCAATTGATTTTTGGCAAGGTTAACAATGCAGTTCAACAGAGAAAGAATAGCCTTTTTAGCAAACAGTGCTGGGATAATGTAGGCTCACATGCAGCCCACCAAATGAATTCCATGTGGGTCAAAGGTATAGTGTATGAGTCATAACTCTTAGCAGAAATATATAGACATCAACACTAATGACCTTTTATGAGGAAAGGTTTCTCATGTATGACATCCCAGCCATGCAACCAGAGAAAAATGTAGATAAATTGGACATTTTGAACACAGAAAGTTCTGATAATTCAGAGTAACAACAAGAAAGTGAAATTAAAACAGAGAATAGGAGAAAAATCTTGTCATCATGTGTCATAATGCCGCATAATCAAATAATAAAAAGAAATGACCAATTTAAAGTAGACAAATTATCTGAGTAGACATTTTTCAAAAGAAGACATACAGATATAGATAGCCATAAGTACACGAATATTCTTTTTTCTCCAAAGAAAAATACTTTTAATTTTGATATTAAAAATCATGTTTCATAATTTTAATACTATTATAAGTGTTATTTTTTCTAATTTCAAATTCTAATTATTGGTAAAGAATTTATAGAAGTCTGTTCTTTTTTTAAACATATTCCTCTTGCTAATTTACTATGTCACCTTCTTTACAGTTGTACATGTTTTATCAGATTTTATTTTTGAGACATGCAATTTCTTTTCTTCACAGTAGAGGATTTCTTCCACCGGGTGCCATCACCATAGTTTCTCCATCACCAAGGGACCCTCAGTCCCACACTGCCCTCCACCATGCTGTCCTCACAAGCATATTGTCACTATCATTATTGATGCAGATGATGCAAATCAAAAACACAATGAGATTTTATTTTACATCTACTGGGATGACTAAAAAAAAAGATAATCCCATTTTTGGCAAGTAAATGGGGAAGTTGGAAGCCTGTAACTGCAGGTGGGTGTGCCGAACAGTGCTGTCACTTCAAAAAAGAAAACTGGCAGTTGATCAGGAGGTTAAATACAGCAGACTTCTGTGACCGAAGCAGCTCTACTCCTGGGTCTATGACCAGAAGCAATGAATACTGGTGTGCGGATGCTCAGAGAAGCAATATTCGTGGCCAAAAAGTAGACATGATTTTCATATACAGTGAGCAAAATAAAATGTGGCATAGCCGTACAGAAGCATAATATTCAGCAGTAAAAAAACAAATAAACAAAAACACCAAAATACTAATACATGCTACAGTATGAATGAACCTGGAAAATATTAGACAAAGCTAAAGGGGTCAGTCTCAAAAGACTAAATGGTGCATAATATTTATCTGTAATGCCCACGTAATTAAATTTATAGAACTAGAGAGCATTTCTAATATCCACAAATAAATGGGCAATAATCATTTATAATAATACCAGGGATAAATTTAACAAAATAAGTGTCAAACCTGTACTCAGAAACTACAAACTACTGCTGAAAGTAGCTTAAGATTTTAAAATGGGAAGAGGACTCCTTGTTTCTGATAGGAAAATTCAGTTTCTTGAGATGTTAGTTCTGTGCAAATGAACTTAGGATTTAAAAATCCCTATCTTAACTGTAACAACTGCATTTTGGGGTTGAAATTGGAAAAAAAGCTTCTTAAATTTATGCAGAAACAAACAAAAAAAAAACCTTAGGAACCAGAGAACATGTGAAGGATTAAAATAGAGACCTTATACTGTTGATTAAAGAAATTCCTATAACGCTATGGTGATAATGATGTGTGTGACATCAGCCTTAGTATTCTTAGTATTGACATGTAGATTAATGGAATGGAATATGAAGTCTAAAAATAGATGTATACACATATTTTGGTTCAAAATGGTGCTGAGGTGATTCATTGAGGAAGGCATATTATTTTCAATTATTAGAATTGGGACACATGGACAAACAAATGGAAAATAATGAACTTGACCTTTGTCCTACCCTATAGCAGTGGTGGGTAGTATACCAAAACACAAAATTCAAAGCTATGAAACTTTTAGAATAAGACATGAGAAATTAATCACAACATTGGGGAAGGCAAAAATGTTTCAGAACACAAACCCTACTAAATATAAAGGGGGGAAATGATAAACTTATAAACTTATAAAGGGGAGAAATGATAAACTTCAAGGACTTCTGCCCTTGAAAAGTCAAAGGTAAGAAAAAATACCTACCAGTCACAGGCATGGAGAAAATATTTGTAGCTGTTTTTGGACAAAGGATATATCTAAAATATATACACAAACTATTATATCTCAATAGTAAGAAAAACTTGTATATTTTAAAGAGTAAAACTTTTGAGTACATTTTTCACGAAGTTTGCAATATGTTGACTAGCAAACAGTAAGTATAGGGGTATTTTAGTGATTGGTATGTTGTGGCAATAGCACTGAAAAAGGGAAATTTTATTTCTCTAAATCATAAACAATGTGGTAAACCATGTCATCTCAGTATCAGGAGTGATCAAAGAATGCAAATTAAAGCCACAGTGGGGGGATATTCTATCCCTTACAATGACTAAATCAAAAAGATCATCAGTAGTAAAAAGCAACTTATTAAATATTGCACTTGGGGGTTAAAATGCTACATTCCTTTTTAAACAGTTTATTTTAGTGTTAAACATTATGACTCAGAATTTTATTCCTAGTTATTTATTCAAGTGGTTTGAAAACTTCTCAACCAAAGGATGTACCTAATGTCCACACATTTTCATAGCCTCTCTATTCACAGTCACTACATTCTTCAAATAATCCAAATGTGCTTGCATAGATGACTGGATGAACAAAGCATTGTAAATAAATGTAGAAGAATATAACTCATCAATACAAGGCCATTAACAGTTAATATTCTTCCCAGAGATGCCTTCCAGTAAAAGTTATCAAATTAAAGTTTTGCTTAGTTCATTGCCCTTTCAGAATGTACCAAAATAAGCCAGTGTTATTTATAACTTAAGGAGATTAATTAATATACTGAGAAGAGATGAGATAGCATGACAAATGAAGCTGAAAAAGCAGAGATGGTTGAAATTGCCTTTTTGCCCTCACTGTGTGGCTTCAGGACATTGAGTAAAATTAATTATGCTGCTACCACTAACCACAGTGTTATCATATAACATTTGCAGGGGAATCCTCTTCACTATCTGCTGTATTCTCTACTGAAGGAGAGAGGAGGGGAAGCAGGGAGAAAATTTGTTTCCAGCTCTAATTTTGCTCTCTCCTCTGCTTCCCCTTACTCAGAGCCCTCTGCTCTGTTTTCCACGACATGAAAGAATCAAAGAACAGGCCATCAGGGGGACAACAGTATTTTTAAAATTTTTTTAATGATTGTACATATATATATACACACTCACACACACACACACACATATATTACATTGTTGTTTACCCTGATGTTCTACCATCACCTTATCACCCATGAACCACCTTAATCTCTTGTGCCCTCCCCTCCCCTGAGTTTATTATCCGCCCCATCCCTTGCTCTATACCTCAGTTCTGTTGGCAGTTTTAAATTTTTCTTGTCTGTTTTCCCTATATCCTTCATGTAAGTGAGACCATCCCATATTTTTTCTTTTTCTTTACAGCTTACTTCTGCTAACATGATTCCTTCTAGTCCATCCATGTTGCTGTAAATGACATAAGTTTGTCATCTTAGATTGATGAATAATATTCCATTGTGTAGATATACCACATCTTTTCCAGCCATTCATCAGTTTTGGGTTGTTTCCATATATTGGCAATGGTAAATAGTGCTGAGATACACTATTTATAATTGCAAGAACATGGAAACAACCCAAATGCCCCAGAACAGATGAGTGTATGAAAAAGATGTGGTATATATATACACAATGGAGTATTACTCATCAATTAAAAATGACACATTTGATGAATTTATAGACACCTGGATGTACCTAGAAGAAATCATTCTAGCAGAAACGAGCCAGATAGAAAGGGACAGAAACCAAGTGGTTTCACTAATATTAGGTCAACCAAATGAAACTACACAAGGGGAGAGAGGGGACCAGCTGGAGCGGGCAGGGAGGGGAGGGGATGGTGATGGGTGACCCCCAGGGACTGAAATGATGTAAAAAAAAATAATAAAGCAGATATTGGTAAAAAAAAATAGTGCTGCGATAGACATCTGGGTATAGGTGTCTTCTTGAATTAATATTTTTCTGTCCTTTGGATAGATTCTCAGTAGTGGGATTGCTGGGTCAAATGGGAGTTCCATTTTCAGTAGACGAGTGTCTTCAACACAGCCTCCCATAGTGGCTGGACCAGTTTGCCCTCCCACCAGCAGGGACAACAGTATTTTATGTGGTGTAGTATCCTGTGGAAGAGAAGTGGTTTGTCCTGGTAAAGTTCTTTCTGTGCTTGAATGGTTGAAAGTATTGATTAGATATATGATCAGTAGCTAAACCTGTGTTTCTTATAAGCAACATGGTGATTTTTCTATGACCGTAAAAGTCTAAAAAACTTCAACACAATCCATGTACAAGTCAGTCTGAATGATATTCTTATTTGTTTCAATCATTGCAAAGTAGATCTGGACCTCAGGCATATCTATTATCTCTAACATAAGTGGCATACACAGAAGAAAAGACTGCAGATAGGAGCTCTGTTTTTCTCTATAAATATCTTGCAGAGATTGAAGGGGAAATTGCCATGGTAGTACAGAAAGAATAAAACCCATTTCTAAAACTACAAATACGAAGATAATTATTCTGAAAATCGCTTAAAAATTGTACTATGTCTTGCTTCTTGATGACCTATAGCTTGATGCTGGCCAGCTACCTTGATGTCACTGGATGGAAGGCAGAACCCCCTGGCTTCTGTTTCCTTTTTCCCATTGAATTAGAACTACTGAGGATCTTGAAATATCAAGCTGATTTATTTTGTTTAAGAAAATCTATAATGTTTACTCCAAATGTTAAGTGATTTCATTTTTAGTTTTCCAGAGCCAAGTGTTGCTGGATGTGTTTCCTTTAGAGCTGCGTTGTTTTGCTAGGTCATGGTAGGGGGAAAAGATCAGCAGTGACAAAATCACTAACAGAGTTGGAAGCACTGCAAATGCAAGAGCCTTGTTGTGCTGTTCTTGTTTAAATGCCTGAGCCAAGTACTTACACTGCCCAGAGTCTGCTTGTTTGGAGAACTGTCACAGACTCTTAGATGATTACATATGGAGCCGTAAACTCAGTCGAGCAGTTTATTGATTTCTAGGTTTTCTTCTAGTAGTATCAATCTATTGCTGAATATTTGAGATATAATCCTTTGGATGATCAATAACAAGCAGTAGCCCTGATCATTTTATTTGTTTGGCATTGTAGGGGAGAAGAAAAGCTGATGCTAACCATGAGGTGCTAGAGGAGAGAAATAATAGAAGCTATAGAAATAATAGAAATAACCAGTGCTATCAGCAGATGCACCTCATTCCCCTTTCATGGGCCCTACGGAGGAGTGACTCCTTGGTACCACTACAAAGCAAAATGTTCATGAGATTGCTACGCTTTTCAGAATTCCTAAAAAAAGTTAAAGCTGCAAATAAAAATCAGCTTTCAATTTTATTTTGCTTAAACTTTGAGTCTCTGATAAATGAAAAACATACGCTGTTTTCCAAAGCTGTTGACATGATAGCTGTGTTTATTTACTTAGAAATTAAGAGTCTAGTGAAGCTCCAAAGCAGTATGATATTTAAGTAGTCTGTTTGGAACCAAAAGTCATGTCCCATCAAAATGTTAGCAATGATGGTGAAATTCTTAGACCGACCTAGAAAGATACAGTCAACCCATAACAGAGCTTATGGGCAGAATTTGCTTTATGATATATTAAACCTGACTGTTAAAATCATCATAGATTTTCTAGGAAAAGGCACTTACCTACTCAAACTGACTTGGCTAGAAAACATCACCCCTTTTAAGGCCCTGCTTATGGGAGTGACATCTAATTGGTCACTGGTGATAGCTCCTACCTTTTAGGGCATGCAGTGTGGGACTGAGGCAGGAATTTAGAAGGAAGGATGTGGAGGAGAACCCGTTGTCTAAGGACAGACAATCCTGGAACTCTGCCCAGGCCAACTCCTAGCCCAGACCTCAGATTTCCTTTCTCAGGCACCAGCTATTTACTCAGGCGGGAATCAACAGAGATTTATAGCTTCTTCCTTGAATCCTGGCTTCCAAAACAATTTAGATTTTCCACAGATTAAAAAAAATGTTTCAAAATTCTTCTTTCCTTGACAGTTCTCTTCATGGAGAATAGTTCAGGAGTGATAGTTCAGAAACACATGTTGGTGATACATAGGTCAAGCTTACATTTCATTTCAAGGCAAAATAACATGAGATTCCATGGTTTCCTCAAGGCATTCAGTTGCTGGGACTGGAGTATAGCTAAGTGTTTGCAGGACTTGGCTTGCAAACATTCACTTATGTACTCATTCATTAATTCCATAGGTATTTACTAGGTTCTCCAGGTAGCAAGAACTATAAATAATTAGGACTTAAACATTAGGACATTTATACAATGTCTCAAAAAGTTTGCATTCTACTAACAAAGACAAGCATTAAACAAAGAGAAACACAAATGTATTCCTGTATTATAGATATGATGAGTGAAATGAACACAAACTATTTTGTTTTCTACTGCTGTCCTAATGCCAACCACAGATGTAATGGCTTACCACAAAGCCCTAAAATCAATATGTGGGAAGTCTACCTTCTTTCTAGAGCTGAAGAGAAGGCTCTATCCTATCTTTCTAGATTCTAGAAGCTGTCTTACTTGTTACCTTACACTTTATCATCAAAGCCAGCAGCTAGCCTGTAGCTATCTCTTTTCTCCTCCTTCCCTTTTTCCCTCCCTCCTCTCATCAGCATTTTGCCTTTTCTGATTCTAGGTCTCCCTCCTATAAGGACTCTTGGATTATCATGTGTCCTCATCATCTGCCTCATCATGTCAATCACCCCATTTTAAGCTCCTTAGTCCAATCTTCCCTTTGTCATGTATGGTAACATTCACAGGTTCTGAGAATTTAGACACAAACATATATGGAAAAGACATTATTTACCCCCCCCCCATAGTTTCTGTGGAATCACAGGGAGGAAATCCAGGGTTCTGGTTCAGGGGTTAAGGGAGGATGTCTGAAAAGGCTGCACTGAGGTGGTTCTGCTCAGATCGATTTGGTCATTGAGTTAATGTTCACCAAGGGAACACAAAGGTATCAGGAAAAGGAGAGCAAACAGTGTTCACCATGAAAGGGAAACATAAAGATAGACTCAGAGAATATCAAGTCATTTGACTCACCTGAAAGATCATTTAAAGAGGGGATTTCCAGGGGGAGGTGATCAGATCAGATCACACAAGTGTTAAACACTAAGCTAAGGAGGGTATATGCTAAGCTAAGTGTTTAGACTTGAATCCTTATTTTGGCTTGTGAACTCCAGTGACGTTGGAAACCTCAAATTCCCAATGATTTTTTTTTTAATTTCATGGAAGGCACCATGTTCTACTTGTCTTCCCCTGTGTTGCTGGAAACTTCTTCCAGGTCTAAGTCACTGTGCTTTGTCTTTCTCCATCTCTTGTTTGTTTTCCATCTCTCAGAGATCACTGTTCTCATTGCCTGATGGCAATATATTGAGTGCTGCTGTTTAATTAAATTAAAAAATAAATTTCACACCTGTGATACTATCTTTTCTAGCCAAGACTGAACCTCCTGGCCCCCATTTTAAAACATTAATAGAGATTAAAGATGTGGTTGGCTTCACCTTCGAGGACAGACTTCCTTTATTTTCAGAAAAGCAGCTTAATGGACCTTTGCATTATACTAATTAAAGCAGAGACATGGACAAATTCAAGAAAATGAAAATATGTGAAGGAGTTAGCATTGGATCACTGAACAGTCTAATTTTAGAAAATGAATGTCTTTCCTCTGGGGGCTCAGCCTGGGTGGGGTCTGGACTGTAAAGTGGGGGGATCATGCCCAGATGGATGGGAGTGGCTCTTGTCAAACTGACAGACCAGGCCTGCCAGAGTAAGACACTCAGAAAGATTGTGGCCTATGGGTCTGGTCATAAGAGTTCGGTAATCTCCCTCCCTTCCACCCCCCTCCCTCCCTCTCTCCCTCTTTCCCTCCCCCCCATTCCTACATCCTCCATTTCTTCCTTCTCTTCCTTCCTCTTTCATCTTGAAGCTTTCAGGAGCATTTAGTTAGATGTCACCATCTTGTCTGGTTTGGACAGAATGAAAGTCAGGCTGAGGCTTGTATCTCACTGACTAAACACGAGTATATATGTTGAGGCCTGGATGACCAGTGTGAGAAGGAAAGGTGGGATTAGCAGAGAAGTGGAATAGTTTCTGTGCTAAGACAGAGGTGGGGGAGACATTAATGGCATGTTTAGAAATTTCTATGAGGATTCCTAGAAGTATATATAGACATTTGGACTTCCTGAGGTCAAGTCTGATGGTATTTTACAGTGCTTTTATTAAGATATGAACGGGAAATGTATGGAGACCTAGGCCAAATGTCTCTATGATCAAAGCTCCCAGTAATGAGTGTGGTTTGGATGTGAGCTTCTGTCTTTGTCCTGAGCTAATCCATTATTGACAGCAGAGCTGGGGTGGCTGAAAGAAAGGCCTGTCCTGACCAGATCCACATCCCTTCTTTTGATCATTCTTTATTGGGCCATCGGCCAATTTTCTTTACCTACAGTGCTTTCTTTCTTTCAGTCAAATCAGATTGATCACCTTCTTGATTTAGAGTGTTTTTAGTAACAGTAGGAACATCTTAATCTTCCTAGATAAATTATTCATTTACCAGACTTTACATACAAAGTCTTTATAAACTGCCTATTTATGGCAATGGCTACAGCTGGACATAAATTTATTATACTACAGATCTGTATGGGTTTGAAATTTAATGAGATGTCCTCTTTTCAAACATTATCTATAAACATTTGTTGCAACTCAGCCATAAATGGCTGATTTTGCTCCATGGCAATGAAGAGTTCCAGAGAATTATTTTTTCATGCTATTGTGCTCAGAAGGTCTTCCAGAATGACTATTTTTTTATAGAAAAATATCATTAATTTCATGTGACTTTATTGCAGGAGTATCAACGTTTGAATAATTTCAAGATAATATGTGATTTGCAATGTCTTCTAGCTAACAAAATCACTGGTTTTGATACTAGTCATGGTTACAGAAGGATAATATCTCTAATAAGCTTTGCATAATTTTAAAATGTCACTGCTATTTTATGTCATTCAGAAAGGCATGATGGTGGTGAAATTTCTCTCCAGGGTGAAAATGCTAGTGACCTCTTTCCTTTCCAAGTAATGTCTCTTATAGGAGGAATTTATAATCTTTTCTATTTTGCAACCTCCCTGACACTACTTAACCTTCTACAGTTTGCTTTCTGACATCCATTCCATGGAGAAAACTCCCAATAATATCAGTCATCACAGGAGTCTTACAAAATCTGTCGCTCGACAGTCCTCTTTGTACTTGTCACCCCAACCACAGCTTGCTCTGTTGTCTGCATCTTCTCTTTCACAACAGTCTCCCTCATTTTTTAAAATTTATTTTATTTTTAATTATATATATATATATATATATATATATACTACATCATTGTCTATCCTGAAGTACTTCCATGACGTTATCACCCATGAGCCATCTCAATTTCTTGTGCCCATCCCTCCCCTAATTTTACCCTCCCTACCTTGCTCTCTGTTCCAGTTCTGTTGACAATTTTAAATTTTTCTTGTACATTTGTTTGTTTGTTTTTTCCCTGTATCCTTCATGTACGTGAGACCATTCAGTATTTCTCTTTTTCTCTCTGGCTTATTTCTGCTAACATGATTCCTTCTAGCTCCATCCATGTTGCTGTGAATGACTTAAGTTTGTCTTTTTTGATTGATGCATAACATTCCATTGTGTACATATACTGCAACTTTCTGACACATTTATCAGTTTTGGGGCATTTGGGTTGT
Organism: Uropsilus gracilis; assembly: GCA_004024945.1. Taxonomy (NCBI): domain Eukaryota; kingdom Metazoa; phylum Chordata; class Mammalia; order Eulipotyphla; family Talpidae; genus Uropsilus; species Uropsilus gracilis. The sequence goes on from PVHY01002006.1 coordinate 93,772, forward strand.
TTCCATATCCTGGCTATTGTGAATAGTGTTGTAATAAACATTACAACAGGTGTCCTTTTGAATGAACACACTCCCTCTTAACTTCCATTCAACCATTATTCAATTTTTTTTCTACATTTCTGATAGTTTTTTGTCAGTTGCCCCCTCACATTACAGGTTTATGCTCCATGGACATCATATCTTGCCCACTCACAGACTCCTGGGCTGTTACAACTCACACCATAGAGTAGGTCACTTACAAATAACTGAAACTCCTTGCTTATAGCTCTGAAGGATAGAAGTCTGAAACTGGGGTATCACTGTGGTTAGATGAGGGCTTTCCTCTCCGGATTTCTCATCATGGGCCCACAAGTCAGAAGATGCATGGGAACTCCCTGGAGTCTCTTCTATGACAGAACTAACTCCATTCATGAGGACTCTGTCTTATGCCTTGCACCCCCCTCAGACACCCCATCTCCTCCTGATACTACATGGAGTCATGGTTTCAGCATATTCAATGGAGGGAATGGTGGGGGCATAAACAATCCCAACCATCTCATATCCCTCCCAAGTATTTTTGGCAATGATTTCAAATCTCTGCCTCTCATTCTGATAGTTTTCCATGCAACCCAAAGCCTGCTGTCTCTGTATCGAGTTAGTTGCAAAGTACCATTATTTTCATCGCACAGATATATCTCAAATATACCGCACCTTCTCCTCTTCCATGTTCTTAGTATTTTATCTAGAGCTACTGCAATGATTTCTTAATTATTCTTCCTAATGTCCCCCTTCACTTTGCATTCTCCATTGCATCCTCTGTAACTTTTTCACTGTAAGTTTTCTGAAGTCTTGCCATGTCATTCCACAGCCTACAGTCTGGATTCTTCCCTCACTCTACAGTAACATACATGTCCTTAGCCTAAGTTCACATATCCCTGTGGGAATCCTTGGCCTCCTCCCTCATCTCTGTTCATATAGTACCTTATGATCAGACCCTGATCATCTATTGATTTGAGTTACCCAAATACATCATGCTGTTATTTTCTTTCATGCACTTTATATCATGTTGCTCTCCAGCCTCTGTTCACTACCTGGTTAAGCTCTGTTCAAGCTTCTAGATTAGTTCAGAAGCAAAAACTGATAATACTGTCACAAATACATGACAAGTAAATATAGTCTGTCTTAGACATAGTACTATGCTCTGACAAGGAGGAAGCTCACACACACAAAAACCTCAACTCTGCCTTTCTGGAGCTAATATTCCAGGACGGAAGACAGTCAGTAGAGTAAATAACTAAAATATACAAAATGTTGGCTAGTTATAGTGACAGTGAGATAAAAAATAAATTAGGAAAGAGTGATAAGAACTGTTTGGGGTTGTCATTTTAGACTCAATAAAGAAGTGACTTCTGAGGTGAGGGAGTATGCACTGAGAATACTGGGAGAAGCAGATCAGTCACAAAGGAAAGTGT